>SSNR01000007.1:2407867-2426487 GCA_006937965.1 Callopanchax toddi | reverse complement strand
GTGAAAAGTTAAAAATGCACTCTAAAAAATAAAAGTTAAACTAAAAGGAAAAGAAATTAAAAAGTAGACTAAAAAGTATTGTAAAAATTAAAACTAGACTATAAAAAATACACCAAAAGAAAAACTAGCTGTTTAGTTAGTTGTCAAGGTCTTTGTAACAGCTCATATCTGAATCAAGTTTTAAGACAGAAATTTATCTTTTTTTTAAATCTATTAGATTGTTTTTAATGGGTAAAAGCCAAATTCCAAACTATGAGATGACCTTATGCTAAACTAGAAGTTTGTCAATGACAAGAGTTGTTTTGAATACCTGCTCATTTCTAAACCTCTCCATTGACTCAGAACATGATAGTTGATCTGCATTAGTGTCTCTCCAAAAGCAACTGAGACCAAACAAGAAGATTTAAATGAAAATGAAACACATTTAATGTTTTCTTTTGTGGTTTATCTTATTTAAATTTCGGGTTAGAGGCTTATGAAGCTTCATTGTTTTCCAAATCATTCACTTTGACTAAGAATGATGGTGAATTATTTTATGTTGGTTTTATTTTTATTTCTATGTTTAATTTTATTTTTCTGATTCTACCTCACCTGCTGTCTGTGAATTAATTGATTTACTTTACGAAGCTGATAAACTGTTCTAATATTTTGACACATGTCACCATATGTCAAAACAGGAGGGAGTTGGTGAACAAAGTTTTTTAAATCATAACCTCAACTTGTATTTTCTAAGCAAAGCTATGATGGACATTCACCCACCTCTGGGTTACGGATACAGACGGCACAGAGGCTGTACCCCACAAAGAGCTGCTACGTCTCTACACCCTAAAAACCCCACCCAGAGGCTTTCACCCCTGACGGTAACCAGAACTGCCCATGCTCTGTCTGATGACCCCAACAGGGCCCAGGACTGTTATGCACCCAGAACAGTCACACAAATGGCTCCATGGACATGGCTGGACCCCAGAACTGTCAGTGCTGAGACAAACTGGACTGTGACCTGTCCCTCTCTGGGTTTTCTCCATCGATGTGGTGCACACGGTACCAACCTCGGCGAGTCTGCCTGTGACAAACAACACTCTGACCCTGAAATCCCGCGGCTCATCGCCTGACGTAAGTCACTGTCATTGACGACACACCTCTCACACCTCATGAGTCGAAGCACCCCAGGCATTCTTTGGCTGAATGTCACGGCGTTCAGAGTTTGTTCTGAACAGGCTACGCTCCTCAAATCTTGGGGTCCCCACAGAGACTGATTTCGGGGGCCCCAGTGGACAAATATGGCTATACGACTCAAAGATGTGTCTGCATCTACCACGAGGCTGGTGTGGGACCTTCAAAGAGTGTTCTACACCACAACGATGATGTCACAGGGTCAGAGGTCACAGAGTGAAATGGAAACCAGCCAAACCATGCCCCCTCCCCTGTCAAAAAGTTTCCCCCATCCCTGTCAAAAAGGATGATGTGGTGGTGCCTGGAGGATTGTGATGTCATCACAGCTCTTCAGAAGTCACAGCCTCTCCGTGCCATACTGTTGACCATATTATCAGAACTGAACTGAGATTCATGACAGAGTCTCAGACATTAGCTCGCTGGTTCTGGGTGGAAGGACGGGTTGAAAGATACTGAACCCCAGGTTTTTGCTTCTACAAGAAATAGGAGTTGATGCTAAAAAATGAGAATGTTCATTCTTTAAAATAATTTTTTATTATTGCTGCTTGAATAAAGCTATTTGCCAGCAGCCATGTAATCATAAACAGGAGGGAAATGAAGGAGTTTTTAATTATTATGATTCATGTCTGCTTACAAATGTATCCTGCTTGTAACCTTCAAGTCCAGAAAACTAAAAACAAAAAGTGTTGACTTGAAAATTAATTTAGAGGAGAATAAGAAGTGAAAAAGAGTCAGATTATTAGAAAATACAAATCTGTTGAACAGAACATCTTAGTCAAAGTTTTAACCACTACATAAAAAATATAAATTTGGAACAGAAATTCAGATTCTAATTAATAATATCTGACATAAAAGAACAAATCTGTCTAGAAACGTCACTGACAGTGAAACAGGAGGATGGTGTCTCAGTCCTCTGACTGTCTCTGTCCCCTGTCTCTCTCTGTCTCTGTCTTAGGAAGCGTTTGAGTCAGAAATCAAATCAAAACTTCTACAAACATTCATTTCTCTGTTAAAACCAGCAGCTGACGGAGAGTCGCTACGGTTTTTCTCTTTCTTCCGTGAACAGAAGCAGCCACAAAATGCTGCGTTCACAGACCGATTATAAACTCAGGACATATTAAAACCAACACCAGACGTCTTCTACACAAAACAGCGATGTGGATAAACGTAAAAAATAAATCTGTACGTGATTTAGTTACTGAAAAACTAACGAAACACCCGATGGCGGCGTGAGCATCAACTCTTCCGGTTTAACCAGCTGTTTCTGTTAAACAGCAGCAGACTTCACACAAAGGAGCTGAAATAAATAAATACAGCTTTTTATGTTATGGATGAAGTTGTTGAACAACTGAAACGATCAGTAACTTCTTAACTGGTCACTGAACTTGCTAATGCATGAATACTTTAAATGAACTTCACTTCGCCCTCCCTGCTCTACCTGGGTCTGAATGAGGAGCGGAGCAGCGAGACGACGCGGAGCAGGAAGTAGGAGCAGCCCCCCTCCCATCAGGAAAACGGACTCTACCAACTCACTGTGAGGATGGGGGGGGGGACTGGAAACTTTCAAGAGTTATAAATCTTAAAGTTTGTTTTTAAGTAGCACAACTTGAATTGTGCTTTCAACTGACGGTACTGTAAATAAAATAGGATTTGTGCTTGATGGGACTTTGGAGGGGACAGCTTTATGTTAGGGGGGACATGTCCCCCCCGTCCCCCCCGAGATTTACGCCCATGGCCATAACGGAAGAGAGAGGCCGGTCATGGAGAAGTCAGAGCAAACTTCTGCTAAAAAGTTTGCCATTCCCCAGTTACTGAGGGCTACAGCAACTTCAGTAAGAGAAACGAAGAAAAGTGAGGAAACACTTTAAAACCCGGAGCGACGTACGGGTAAGGAGCAGGAGGGGTAGGAGGGATGTTTTGGGAGGGACCGTAGTAGGATTTAATACTCTGGACTGCAGCTTTAATTTAATTGTTTTAGTTACTTATTTAAAAAAAATAACTTTTAAATTATTTATTTGAAAATATTCAAAAACACTGCTTGTTTTTTATGTTTATGAGGTTCTGCTAATCCAAAAAAGGCAAGCAAAAGCTCGAGTCCCAGCAGGTTAAAGTGAATAAAGTTATTTGATGTAAGATTTGACCATAAAAGCTAAAACGCGATCATACTTCAACAATAATGGTCTTACTTTAATATTCTGGCGTGGAAGGTGATTACGGACTCACTGAAGGAATGTTAGAACTTAAATGTATACATTTATTTAAAATGCTCACTTGAACCAAATCCCTGCAGATGCTGCTAATGATTACATTTAGTGAAATCTGTCACTTTCCAATCAATTTAAATATGAATCTGAATTCTAAGTGTGTTGGGATGTCATACAGACCAGCCTACTGAATTAGTCGGGTTCCCACCAGATTATAGTTGTAATATAACATCAATTCCAGCTTAAAGCATGCGTCTCACTGGATCTCTCTGCTAAGGAGCAGCGCGTCTGATTAAATGCGCCTGCAGCCCATCGAGTGAGGGAAACCGTAAAGAAGGGTTATGGCCGAGAGGTACCTGCTGCAGCCCTGTCGACTCAGCACAAAGCTTCTCTCTCTCCGTATCAAACTCTTTGTGGAGTGGCTGATCAAAGCATGGAGCGCGCTCTGAGGATTCATCACATCTGTAAGCCTCCAAACGGATGCACACAGCCATTCCATTAAGCTACCGAGTGAGAGATTTAAGATCACGTACGTCCTCCTCGTATATGTGAGTGAGCTCATCTCCTCTCCAGTCCTGAAGGTTTGAGTCTCTGCATGTTTGAGAGGACTTGGATTCAGAGGGTGAATGGTGATGAGGTTTTTGAAGCATCTGAGTGCACTAATGGTCTGCAGCTTTCATCGGTAATGAGGGAGGTAGGGCCAAACTCAGCAGTGCGGCCTGTTATTTCAGATGAGCATCACAGGATCAAAGGTTTTCCTCGCCTCGTCCTCGCCTTACCTTTACTGCCTGAGTGTCTCTGGGTAACCTGAGGTGCTCTTGGATCACCTCTGCCCCGTCCTCACCCCTCTAAAGAACAGAACCTGTCAGAGACTCTGAAACTTTCAAACCACACGGCAGCAGGATGAGATCGTTTAGTTTTCTGAGGTAAAACAGGCTCAAGCTCACAAAACTGACCTCTGACCTCCCTAAAGCGCAACCTCCAATAACGAGCATGTGATCTATTTATTTCACAGGTTACAACCTTCATCTATCACTAGTGAGCACATACAGTGAAAAATAATAATCTAGCAAGTTGTGAAACAATGTCATGTTTATCCTCCTCTCCAGTAAATTTGCTCAATTTAATCACCAAATGAAATCAGAATGTTTCGTATTCCAACCGGCAGGCGGTGGTTTACGTTGGGATTTGAGAAAAGTCCTCGATGAGTCACTGGCTGTGACTGCTAAGCCTATTTTAAGACCGTAAAGCGCCGCGGCGACAGAAGATCGTCACGTCGACTTTAAACAACAGTTGTGTCTGCGTGAGAGAATCCACACGTGTGAACATCGTGTCGCTCACCTCACTCTCTGATTCATGTGTCTGCAGCTGGGAAGTGGAGGCGTAGGTATTCTCTGGAGCGAACGTCCGCCTGTGGAGGAAGAACAGGAGGATGAGGAGTGGATAAAAACATCAGAGAAGTTACTGTTTAGCTTACATTCAAATACCTTTAGATTAATGGTTGAGAATGTTTGACTTAGTGAGCTGATCTGAGGACATATTCAAATGTATTATGTAAGAGAAGGGGGGAATCATATATTCCTATAACTTTAATATGTGAAGGTTTTTGTGTTTCTGTGTTTGAGCGAGGAGTTGAAGCCATGTCTAAACACACAGCGGTTCAAAAGGAGATACGATCATCATGACGATGAAGAGGACGCCTGAATCTCACTGAATCCTGTACCTTATAATAGTTTGTCATGTTTGTTTCATTGGTTTTCTTATTTGATCTCTCTGTGTAGTGCTGAATCTCAGCGTTTCTATTAAATCACACCTGGAGGTCAAAGGTTAAAGAAGAACCCGTCCTAATATCTTTACCCATCACATCTCAGTGGACTGCCCTCATGGTTCTCCATGCAAAGTACCTCAGAGTTTGAAAGTACATTTTTGTTTTTAGACAGATTTTATGACCATTTTTGTGTTCGATCAGCCCAGTTAGCTGTGTCAGCCACCACTGATGGGGTGGACTCTAAACGTTAATCAGTTGCAGATTTTCCTCCAACAAAGACGTTCTACGGGTTTCATTCAAATCCATCCAGTAGTTTATGAGACATTTTGCTAAGAAGCAGCATCGACTCCAACAAGTAAAGCCAAAGTTTAAAGATGTAACTGTTTCATGTTGTTAAATCTTCTCCTTGATCCAGTCTGAGCTAATCTGACCCTTTACAGGTTAATAAAAGTTCCTCAGCTCCATCTGCTGCTTGGATCCAGAATTTGTAACTTCTGAGTCTCTGGTCCGGTGCCCTGAAGTCTCACAAAGTCACGTGTCTCACGAGGGTTAGGCTAACCCAATGTGGCTAGCTGTTATGCTAGCTCTGGAGTGTTTTTAGCTCATGATTCCTGATTTTTTCCCCATCTCTCCCTGCTTGAACACAGCTGATTTCTTTGAATGAGTGATGAACCGCTCCAGTAGAAAGCAGTGAAGGCTGAGGAGACATTTAACAGGTAGATTGAGGTGTTTCTGAGCAGAAACAATGCTAACGTTTTTATGACAGTGACTTAAAACGGACACCAGGGGGTGCTAAAACAATCAAAACCGCAGAGTATCCCTTAAAGCAGTGTTGTTGCAAAAATGTTTGCCAGGTTCAAAACATGAGTCAGAGAGACTGTATTTTTATAAAAATAATTATAGGTAATTCAGTGTTCGCGAAAACTTTTGAGCCACGCCTGCCAAACTGGCAGACGTGGGAGCATCTCAGGCAGGACATTTTTGACTCACGTAGGACAATGTCCTCACGTGCTGCAGATCTGTATCTATTTAATATAGTGGTTATTATAGTGACCTCTATGAGACACTAGATCAGAATATGGTCATTTTTTCCCACTTAGTCCTTTAAAAACAATAATTTATTAATATAGCAACTTCCCACCACCAATCAAAGCAGTACAAAGCGCTGAACAAAGTCAAATACAGACAGTAAATACAATAATAAAACAGAACAATTCAAAGATAAGAACAACAGGCAAAAATATCTTAAATGATTCGCCTAAAAGTCAATGAAAAGAACTGTCAGCAGTTTAAAAGACACTAAAAAGACACAACAAGAGGTAATAAACACAACTCCTAGAGCGACATCAGACCACCATAATACTGAGTCAGTCTGACTCTAGAGACCCAGGATGCTGCTGGTCTAGTTTCACTCAGACCACCATAATACTGAGTCAGTCTGACTCTAAAGACCCAGGATGCTGCTGGTCTAGTTTCACTCAGACCACCATAATACTGAGTCAGTCTGACTCTAGAGACCCAGGATGCTACTGGTCTAGTTTCACTCAGACCACCATAACACTGAGTCAGTCTGACTCTAAAGACCCAGGATGCTACTGGTCTAGTTTCACTCAGACCACCATAATACTGAGTCAGTCTGACTCTAGAGACCCAGGATGCTACTGGTCTAGTTTCACTCAGACCACCATAATACTGAGTCAGTCTGACTCTAAAGACCCAGGATGCTACTGGTCTAGTTTCACTCAGACCACCATAATACTGAGTCAGTCTGACTCTAGTGACCCAGGATGCTGCTGGTCTAGTTTCACTCAGGAATCCTGTTCAGTTTCACATTTCTGTCAATCAGGATCTGTATGGCATTTTAATGATTGAGCAGTATTTTATTATGCTGTTATTATTGTTTAGGCTCTAAATGACTTTACAGTCAGGTAGTTATTCAGATTTTTATTTATATTTATGTGAATCTTTATGTTTTGATTTGCCTGTAACTTTGCTGTTGTGCACCTGAATTTCCACACTAAGGGATAATTAAGGATTTCTATTCTATTCTAAACTATTATTTTTATTATTATTATTATTATTATTAATATTATATATTGTTACCATAACAGGAGAATGGAGTTCTCAGATTATCCTCCTGTTCTCACTCCTTCATTCTTAATACGTCATTCTCATGTAGTTTGGTTTCTCATCCTAAAGTAACCAGTTAACAGAGTTACTAGATCATATGGGCTTTGTTTGGGGGACTGATCAGCTGCACGTTCAGATCAGCTGTTCTCTGCCTCATCACCATAGAAACACGTCAGACAGTCGTCGGACCCGATGTTTTTTAACATTGTCCGACGGAGCTGTGTTTAGATAATTAAATAATGATGGACAAGGAAGAACGGACTAAATAAAAACTAAACCCTGGTGGTTACAGTTCGTTTAGGAAGCTAATATTAGAGAAGAGAGGCCGACGTAGATCTCACGTCTGAACCTGAACGCTGTGACGTCAGAGAGTCTGCGTCGTCCACCTAGAAGCTCCAGAGCAAAATAAATCACCCCAGATTACCTAAATAATCAGAGGAAACGAAGTCTGCAGGAATACTTTGACATTTCTCATCGACACGTGAGCGAAGGCGCGTGAATGAGAGGTGAGGAAAGTAGGTGCCCGAGCGAGAGGCGCGCGCGAGAACGACAGGAGAAAACTAGACCGGTCCGGATCGTTTAGGAGCGAGCTGGGGGGGGTGGATGACGTCACTGTCCAAACATAAAACGTTTAATATCTCAAAATCCGTAGCAGCACAAATGAAACTTTTACCAGCACAAATCAGCACAAACGAAGCACTAAAAAACTAGACCGGTCCGGATCGTTTAGGGGCGAACTGGGGGGATGATTGACCTCTGAACGACCCCAGAACGATTTATAAATTATCTTTAATATCTAAAAAACCATAGCAGCACAAACGAAAATTTCAACGGCACAAATCAGCACAAACGAAGCACTAACCACTCCACCTATTCGCCAAGATTTTTGTGATGGGTGGGGGGCCAGCTTCACGGACGTAGAGAGTGAGCAAGTGAGGTGAGGGAGAGAGCTGGAGAAGCACGCCGGTCAAAGTGTCCGGCGTGCTTCAGTTTTACGTCAGACAATTTTAATTTACGTCGGTAATGTCCGACGGTCCGGCGTGTTTTCGCAAACACTGGTAATTTATTTACTTATTTTAGTTAAGCCTTACAGCGTATCTACAATCGCAGCACAGATTGAGAGCATTTTTCATAGAGAGCCCTGACCAAAATTCCAAAACCAAATTCTCCCGAACAAAGACAAGCATAACACATTTATAACTCATGGCTTCTGTTACATGAACCAATCATAGCACACGTTCAGGCACGCCTTCAAACTACTTTTAGCCAATCACCTAGCAGAAAGCACGTGCCTTCCGCATGGACTGGTGATGCAATGTTCCTCCCAGACTGTAGTGCTTTGTTAAAATGATCTGTCCTAAAAACATTTCCTGCTGGACAAGGGAAAGACCTTAATCTGTCATTATCATACTAGGTAAATTATCCCTGGCTCGATCTTTGCTTACTTTTCCCGCCAGATTTCAATATCGTCCTTCATAATTAGTCACCAGAGGGGAACAGTTAGTGAGAATGTGTCCTGGACGGTAGTGGACCTGCACACAACAACATGCTGACTCTTATCTCATCATGACAGGATGAAGCTGTTGTGTGTGCGTGTTGATCCCATTCTTGACCCCACAGATTTGCATGTACACACACACACACACACACACACACTAAGTCACTGTGGCAAAACAGGATGAGTTTCACAACTCTGCCTTAAATGGTCAGTCTTTCCTCCACTGGTCCTGGGATCCTTTGTGGAAACCTTTTCCTGGAATCATGACTCTGCACTTTTCTGATGGAAACATCTGGTGTTCTGAAGAGTTGTTTACGGAGTTCAACTCTGGGTGAAAGGCCTCACTGGACCTCTATAGTCTCTCTGCATTTTCCCAGCTAATATGTGACATATCATTAAAATCCACAACAGCAGTAGTTCCCAAAGTTGGGGTTAGGACCCTACAGTGGGTCCCCAAACTAGGGGTCCTGGGATGTTCTCCAGAACTAAAAGTAAATTTTAATTTCTTGCTAATACCACATACAGTATTTGTCACACAAACTGTTACAAAAAGTTGAATAAACATGGTATAATAGCTGTAGATATTTGTTTTGTCATTATGTCCTGGAGCAGCCAGTTGCTGTTTTGATGCTCTAAATAATTTTTGAAACAGCAACACGTAAACATTTTGAGCAAATTTAAATGGAGGGACCGCTACCTTCTTGCGAGATTCTAATGCAGCAATGAATTATGGGTAATACCCTTGGCTGAAATCCGCTCCGATGTGGACTTCGGCGAAGTGCGTTACAAGGGTGGAAAAGGGGGCGGGGATAGGGTCTGGAGTCTCCACCCAGGAGAATCGGGACACCCTAAGCACCTCAGCGAGAAGAACGCGCAACTGAGGGGTGCAAGGGTGGAAGTGTGAGTACTGGGACTGGGCCATTGACTGATTTAAAGCTATTTTTATGCAGTCATTTTGAATTGAGTTAACTTGAGAACTTAATGAGTTGATTTCAGCAGCAGGTGAGAATGAGTTCTACTGGTTTGACCCCCATTAACATCTCAGCTACAAATGGGACTGGGAAATTTAAATGTTTACAATAAAATAAAATTAAAAAATAGATAAAACAATAACATAATATAAGATAATTTGGTTCTGTTTAGGGGTAATTAACAGAGTCATTTCAGGGCTCTATGCAGAAAAAGCAGAAACAGGTTTCATTTTTAGTGTTTTTACAGTTTACTTTAGGGATATACTGATACTGCTATCGGTATCGGCCCAATACCAATATCGGTATCGGCCCAATACCGGTATCGGTATTGGTTAAAGTTACCCGATACCAGGAACCGATACCAGTGGCTTCACTGTCTGTGACTTGTGATTTCTGTTGTAGTTTCCTATATTGAACACTAGGGGGAGCTATTGAGCTAAAGAGGAACAGTGTGGGTTGAGAGCTGGAGATGGTGCCAAATAGTTCATTTTATTTGGTTAAAATGTGGAAAACTGCAATAATTTCACTGTGAAATCACAGAAAATGGTTATTTTTCACCTTATATTTTAGTTTTGTGATTATTTTTTAATATATTTTATTTTTTTATCTAACTCAGTTATTTGTTGTAAAAAGCAGAGAATAAAAAATAAAACCTGTATTCCAATTTGTTGCATTTTTTTGTGTGGTAGAAGTATCGGTACTCGGTATCGGCGAGTACTCAGATTTAAGTATCGGTATCGGATCGGTTTTGAAAAAAGTGGTATCGGAACATCCCTAGTTTACTTCATTCAAGATATAAATGGATGTGTTTTCATCTGGTTTTTAAAGAAAGCATTAGATGTTGCTTGTATGAGCTGATTGATTTAGTTAGTAATGATGGTGCATTTAACAGAAATGAACTGAATATACCTGAGGAGGAGGAGGAGAGAGCTCAGCTGATTTTCTCTCCAACAGTTTCTGGAAATGTGTGAAGGCAGAGGTAAACACATGCAGACTTTTAGCTCTGCAGGAGCTTTGTTATGCAAATCCTTCCAACACACACACACACACACACACACACACACACACACACACACACACACACACACACACACACACACACACAAGGAGTAAAGACTGGAGTCCAGTGGCCTGAGGCAGGTTGTTATCCTCCATCACCCCAAAGGCCCTAAAGCTCTGCACTTATTCCCACTCTACTTCTAAACCCATCCATCCATTTTCAAACCTTTTTCATAATTTGGGTCTCTCTGGACGTTACCTTCTCAGGCTAATTTTTTCAAACCCTATTCCTTCATCTTTTCATTCTAAGTTTCTCCCTCCGGACCCCCTGTCCTCTCCACCCTGTGGCTACTCCTACATCTCGTTCCAGCTCTCCTCCCGTCTCTCTGAGGAGGTCCACAGTCCAGTGGCTGCAGCACCAGAATGTCAGACAGCCATATATTAGCATTCAGAGCGCCTCGGGCCCAAAGGTGAGCTCTGCTCTAAATCAGTCACTTTCTCTGAGCACATCCAGAAAAAACCGCATAACCTGACTGGTGACTGGAACAGCAGGAGCTCCGGTGTCAGACTCTACGGACGTTTTGTTAAACACATTATTCAGCTGGAATCAATCAGGATATTCAGTGTTTTTTAATTGTTCTACGCTGACTACAACTAGTGCTCGTCATATTACCGTGAGATGCATTAAAGCAGAAAACGGAAAAGAAAGGAGCTTTATCGGGAGCTTTTTGATTTCTGAAGACGAATCTGTATAACCAGAGATCTGGTCTGCTCATCTTTAGAAATATTCCTAATAAAAGTCCCGTTTTTTGTGGCAAAACCACCATGGGATGTTTCCAGGAAGTGGATGAATTCAATGGAAAACTAAAGTTTATTCATGTTAAGAGCATTTCAGCAGGTAGCAGCTCAACCTGAACAGGATGGCTTCTGTTCAAAGCTATTTCTCACACCATATATTTTCATGTGTGTGTGTGTGTGTGTGTGTGTGTGTGTGTGTGTGTGTGTGTGTGTGTGTGTGTGTGTGTGTGTGTGTGTGTGTGTGTGTGTGTGTGTGTGTGTCGTTCCTTAATGTTTAATCACTCCATGAATTCACTCTCTTCAGTTAAAGTTTGGTAAACCGTGGTCCACATTTTGTGCACATAAAAAGAAAACTCAAACAGATCCATCTGCCTCCAAATGTTCTCTGTCCTTTCAGGAGAGTCTTATTAGTTAAAACTGTTTATTGACACAAAACTAAAACATTACCCTGAGTTATGGTTGGTAGAAAGACACGAAAATCCATCAGTCTGCAGAAACAATAACGACATTCAGCACTTTATTTCATGAACTTTCCTGACCTGAGGCCTTTTTATTTTTAGTCATGATCATTATCAGTTATAATTTAAAATAAATAAATACTGACCTTGACTATTTTCCTGCTCTTTCTCTTTCTCATCATTCCATTTCAGGGACGATTTTAGCCCATTTTGGGGGGCGCTGCAGCACCCCTAAAAGTTGAGATTTTAACTTTTTATTTTTTTTAACTTCATGTTCTTTTAAAAACCCTAGTAAATATATTTTTTTAAAAACCATACAGTATATGGTTGAAACATTATATTTTAACAACTAAAATACAGCAAACCTCCCCCGCCTGGGAAATGGTTTGTTCCGTTCCCAGACTCGCTGCGCTGCAGGAGACATGTGAGCGGAGCGATTCACTCTGCTGTCCGGTTCGGTTTCAGATACACGCGGCACCCCAAGCTGATCTGGCACCTCGGGGACCAGATGTCCCGTTTTGTGAAGGATTGTCCCACATTTACCTTAATTTTCATACGCCACAGAAACTGAGCCCCTGTCTGCCTGGCATTAACACCAAGCGCTTCCTCTTTGAAGCCTTCCTGCTCTCTGTAATGATTTGTGCTGTAAAAAATAGTTCAAACGGTTTTTGAAATAAGAGAAGATGCTCTTTCAGGTTAGTATATTGTTATTATGATTATTTCTACTCCACAGACCTGAGGAGAAGAAATAAGTTACAGAAGACAAAAAGCAGGTTAAGGATCAACTGGATCTGTGGCGCAGTGCTAAAAAGTCAGACTATCACATAGGAGGAGTGGGTTCAAATCCCAGCCTGGGCAGGATATGAAGTTATTTAGTTTAGTTTATAAATAATAGATTAAATATTAATTATTTATTTATTCAAATCCATTTCACTTTTGCTATGGCTCAGCATTTAAATAAACTAAAAATCTGATTTGAAATTTTGTTAAAATGTGAAAACCAGTGAAATTTAACTCACCTGGCTAGGCAGCTCTCTGGGTGCTGACTGAGCACCCCGAAATCTAATCCTAGAATCGTCCCTGTTCCATTTTATCTTTTAAAAAGATTTTAAAACAAACCTAAAACCACAAGTTGCTTTACAGTTTCTGATGTTGGTTTCATAAAGCATCAAAAAAGCACCTTTAAATTATTACTGTAATTATTTGTTAGTAATTCAATTACAGCTATTTCCATTCATAAAAAAAAAAATTTTTCCCACTTTTTGGTGAACATTGTGTATCTTTGTGTGGATTTGATTTGAGGAGTTATTTGTTCACATCTGCACTGTAAAAAAAAAAAAAGAAGTAATTTTTACAGTAAAAAAAAACTGGCAGCTGTGGATGCCAGAATAATTCCGTAAAAAATACTGTGCACGTGTAAAAAATGTTACTGAACAAATCATAATTAGATGAAATAATTCAGATGAAAAGCCAAAGGAGATGGAGCCTTTTCATCTGTAGCTCCAAGTATTAAAACACGGTTTGTTCAGTAAAAATGTTTACGGTTCACAGGATTTTTTACTGAATTTTTCTGGCAACCCACAGCTGCCAGTTTTTTACTGTAAAAATTACTTCTTTTTTTTTTTTTACAGTGTGATGTCCAGAGGATGCAACGCAGCCTGTGGAGTTTTGTTTTCAGAGAAAAACTCAACAAAATGAAAACTTGCCTTTAACTAATATATAAATATGTCACCATCTTCAGCAGATTTGACCATTTGCTTAATGATGAATTTACTCTCTCAGAGGGAATGATGAAGATAAATAATAATAACTGTTTATTATTAAAAGCAAAGCTCATAATGAGCCTCAGATTTACTTTGGGGAGCATCTAAAACCAAAACTCAGCACATCCGAGCTACGGACCTGAACCTCAGTGAAATATGTATAACAGAGAGAAAACGCAGAAAGTTTCTGAGTTGTTATTCTGCTGCAGAACTCTGGAGGACACAGAGAGGGAGACAAATTACTTTGACAGAGAAGAGGTACGTGACATAAAGAGATCCCTGTAAAGACTCAGACTCCGGCTTTAGCTTCCTCACGTTTTCACAGCCCAATGTGTGTGTGTGTGTGTGTGCGTGTGTGTGTGAGAACAGCTTTTGTGTTACTGCAGAGGTGACAACAATCAAAAATATGGTTGCTCCGCAGGTCTGAATAATTCAGACAGAGGAGATGGTGCAGAGGCTGCTGGAGGTGCAGATAGATGGATGGACAGATGAGAGAAGACAAAAACAGCACAGAGAAGAAGAACAGAGTCAGGGAGACACACACACACACACACACACACACACACACACACACACACACAGAAAACAGCCTGCAGGGCAGCATCTGCACTCTGCAGCATAAAAAAAGTACAGAAAACAATAAAACCAGAAATCTTCTTACAAAAACTATATTTTGGGTTTCAATAACTCCACACAAAACATGCATCAGCAATATCTCCCCTTCAGACACATAAACACACTCTCCTCCTCCTCCTCCTCCTCCTCCTCCTCCTCCTCTTCAGTCTCTTTTATTCTGTGCAGGCAGGCTCCCCACTGCCTATCACTCACATTGAAATTCCATCTGTTTTTGCAATCTGGGAGCACATCTGTAGAGCCTTTACACGCTCAACACAGACGGGATGCACTGAAACCAAAATGGAAACTCTTTCCATTAAAACTCTACTCATCCTGTGTGAAAACGACGCTGCAGGCCTGCTTCTTACAGCTTGCACCTCATGAGGAATGTTTACATAGAGTACAACCATCAGAATCACTGATAAAAAAAAAAACCTCTCAATCATCCAGGAGAAAGTTTGTCTTTTCTTCATATGTAGCAGGACTAATCTGCTGAAGAGCGATGTGTACAAAGCACTCAGAGAGGTCTGGAAACAGGATGCTACTCCAACAGATCTTTAGAGCCCCATTACCAGTCAATGTTTTCCCATCAGTGTTTGGAAGAGGAGTGATCTGGACAGTAATGGATTTTCACACAGAAACAAACACAAGACGACACAAACAACACAATGAACACAAACATTTAGAGTCGGCTGGAACCATGAATCACTCAGGGGGGGTTGAATAGACGAGTCCTTAAGATGCTTTTAATGTGAAGGGCTTTGGAAAGATAAAACCCTGTGATGAAAAAATAAACGCTGAAGCTTAAATCAACAGAATCGGACAGGTCCTGTTTGTGGGAGTGAAGCTAAACTCCCTTCACTGCAGGAAGAAATGCAGATCAGATCAAACGGATGGAAGAAAAACCATTCAGGTCTATTCAAGCTGAACTCCAAGGTCACTTCTGATCTCACCATCCATCACATTTCTAACCATAATGGGGTCCATGGACGGCGACCCAGGAGGCTCCACAAAAACACAAAAATCACCAGGATGCATGTTAACAAGAATGTAATGAACTGATGAAATAAAACTTTTTTTTGACCAATCACATCCACTCTAGTGTTCACAGAAGGGAAACGTAAGCTTTAGGGAGGAGGCTCTGCTATGGAAGAAAATCTGTCTCACCAGATTTTCAATTTTTATAAGACATTGAATTTAAAACACCAAACTTTGTTGCTGTGAAATAAAATTCAAACATTACTTTTGTCAGTAAAATATTCAGTGTATTATTTTTCAGTGGTAAAAAATTCAAATTATTATTTTTCAGTGTTAAAAAAAATCAACCAATTTTTTTTTGTGTTAAAAATTCTATGTATTATTTTTCAGTGTTAAATATTCAAAGTCAAAATGCGATGTGTTAAAAGTTTGAATGAATAAATTCAATGTGCTCATTTGTGATTGGTTTATTTCAGATCCTTAAATTCAATGTCTGCTGTAATTCAGTGTCAGTGCTTGGAGCAAGGATAAGCAATCGATTTCAGATGAAGTCGAGCATCATTCAGCCAATCCTGCTCCAATAGTCATGTGACACAGTGTTTATAGCTGGTCCATAGAAACAACTTATGGGCGGCAAGACAAATGGCAGCCAACCGGGACGGTGCAGCGTTAGTGAGTATAAGTACTAGTATTAGTACTTCATTCATCCGTCATGTGTTAAAACAAGATTTACTTTACACATAGTTCTGATCTGAAATCGATTGCTTATCCTTGCTCCAAGCACTGACACTGAATTACAGCAGACACCGAATTTAAGGATCCGAAATAAACCAATCACAAATGAGCACATTGAATTTATTTATTCAAATTAAAATAATACTTTGAATTTTTTAACACTGAAAAATTATGCACTGAATATTTTACTGGCAAAAGTAATGTTTGAATTTTATTTCAAAGCAAAAAAAAATTTGGTGTTATAAATTCATTGCATAAAATTTTGGTGTTTGAAATTCAACATCTTATAAAAAATTCTAAATCTGGTGAGACAGATTTTCTTCCATACTCCGCTGCATAAGGAACAGGGAGTCTTGGATCTGTGTGAGGTCCCAAGAAATCTCAAGACTATCAAGGAATCCTGGAGCAAAATAATCTGCCCATGTGTCACAAAGCTCAGGCACTGGACACGGGTCCTCCAACAGGATGATGAGCCCAAATAGTTTAAAACACCCAAGAAAGGCAGAGAATAAAACACTGGACCATTCGGATATGGTCTCTCCTGTTCAACATGAACCGTGGGTTAAGATCTGGAACCTGCCACCATTCAAACCTGAGACAGACAACAGGAGCGATTCTCGACGTGAGGTAAAAAACCTGCAGTGACCTGATCCAGACTTGATCTTGATCCTGATTTTAAAAAAATGGAAGCCCTGAAAAAATGAACTGTCCCTTTTTTTAAGTCTGACCAAACTTATTTTTCCCTCAGCTTTGACTTCAAGGCAGATGAATATTTTTGAGGTGAAAAAACCCCACTTATATGACTTCATGAAAAAACAAAACTATTTCATTTTTTAAAGAGCTTTGTTGTTCATTCCCAAAAACATACAAACAATATAATTAAAGTTCAAACCTATCTTCTCTTATGACTGAACTGTGGAGAAAAACAAAGTGAAAATCAGTTTCTGGTGATTTCCATTTTTTCCCCTCCCCTTAGGGACACTGTGGTTGCTTGTGTGCACGAGGTCTCTGGTGCACACCAGATAGTAGTGTGCACCAGAGACCAATTAATTTTTGGGGCTCACTAGTTTAATGTTACTGGATCATTAGCAGAACTTTCTGGATTTCAGCCTGATATTAATTAGCTTCTTTTAGTGAAACTGGTCACATGTCTCTCTGACCAAACAACAAAAGAATTTCTAAACAATCAAAATCAATAATCCTACAAATTCACATGTCCAACTGTTCTTTCACAGATTCAAATATTAATAAAACATGATTATCTTTTGTTTTTTGCATCTTTTGGGAGAATCTACCACTGCAAAGGTAAATAATTCAAGCTTTCCTCAAATCTGTCACCGTCCAAATGACGATGATGTTGTTGAGAAGCTGCAGAGTCCTGAGACGCTCTGCTTTCTGCAGCACTAAAGCTCAGGGATTACATTTGTCTCTTTAGCTCTGACATGTGAGCTCCCCCCATCTGCCCTCTACTTGTTACTCTCGCTGCCAGGACGAGCGCAGCGGCTGAGCCGCGGCAGATGTCCGCCTGCCTTTAACTTCCATCACAAGTGTGAGACACTGAAGCAGTGTGAGAATTTAATGGCGTCAGGGAGCACAGCGGAGACGGGGTGTGAATTGGCTCCCTGTGTGTGTTTTAGTCTGTGAGGCTCTGCTGCAGTGCAATCACACATCAGCCTTCACTGCAGAATCCAACCATGATGTCATCTCTTTCAACTTTCTGATCCCTCGAGCTGAGGAGGGTCGGCTTTACCTCGTCTGAAGGTGAGTTTATTAAACCGCAATGAGGCAGACGGAGAGAAAGAAACAAAAATAAACGTATTTCTAACCAGTGATTTCAACCATAATCATTTTCACCATGACGGAGAAACATAAACATTAATGTGGTGTGATAGATCCAAAACTACAGCAGCTGAAACCAAAGAGAAGATGTGGTTATAATAAAATAGGATGAGCAGAACCAGTCCGGACTACGATCCAATGGATAGTGTGTGGGAGTCTCTAAATCAGAAACAGTCACTGAGGAGGAACAGAAAACTCAAAGAAGGCTGTCAGGAACCGACTCTCACAGAGATACATGTGTCATAAAGCCATCTAAAAAAGAATCGGCTCAACTCACAAGTTACCCCATGTGAAAGTAAAAGAACCCAACCAGGACCCGGCCGAGCAGACGCTGTCTGAGAGAAGAGCCGTCTGCAGGGAAAGCTCAGGAGGGGTCAACCCACAAGACTCAATCATAAATTTGATTCCATGCAAAGATGGAGGAAGACATGAAGCTGAGAGTTTCAGGAAATATTTACAACGTCTGTCTGAAGCAAGAAATGTTTCCTAGAATCATATCAAAGGAGTTTAGAGCGAGCTGATGTGAAACTCTGGTCCTTTTAAATCCTGCCTCATAATCAGTTTATCCCCATAAACTGTCATCCACCCATCTGTTCATCCATCCATCCATCCATCTGTTCATTCATCCATCCATCCATCTGTTCATCCATCCATCCATCTGTTCATCCATCCATCTGTTCATCCATCCATC
>SSNR01000007.1:2400367-2405367 GCA_006937965.1 Callopanchax toddi | reverse complement strand
AACAAAAAACATTGTGGGTTTTTTTATATTCAGAAGAATCAAAACCTTCCTTTAGTTTTTCTTTGAGGTTCTGTTTAGAGATGAGTCTGCCTTCAGTTTGGCTCAAACTTCATGAAAACTAAAGCTTGTTTTTGATCCTCAGCTTGGCAGAAACTGCTGAGAAGAAAAAAACAGCAGAAACTTTTAAATCTGCTGGGTGAAAACTGGCTGCACGTCTTTTTAATGTAAAACAGAGTGTGGCAGTGTCAGGGCATAGAAATGTCTCACACAGAAACACGCTTCAAAGTAGGCAAAATATCCCTTTAAACGTCAGATTTTTTCAATGAAGCGTGTACTTTTTTGATATCAGAGATCCATGAAGCATGTATTACTTAAGAGTCAAATATCCACTTGTCAGCTCAGGGAAAAGCGACGCAGAGACTGGATTAAGTTCAACAGACCGTCAGACCTTTTCTGTGCCAGATGGTCTGACTCAGAAACCTCCAGTCAGACATGAAAAGCAGTGAGACTCCGAAAGAGAAAACCCGAGTCTCAGCTGAAGTCTGCCTTCATCACAACTCAGAACAGCACAGGATTCCAGTGGGACGCCGGGGGGGGGGGGGGGGGGGGGGGGGGGGGGGGGGGGGGGGGGGGGAGCTGAGTCTGAGTGGGTGGTACTTGATGCTCACATTTTGTCAAGTTGAATAAACAGTTTGCAAGATCTCAGATGGAAGAGGTTTATTTATTAATTAATTTATTTATTTTATTAGATATTTTTAAACTGTGAAAACAAGATTGAGATGCCAGGACTATCACTCTGCTCAGAACATCTGGAGTATCACATGACATTAGTCTCTTTTTTCTTTATAGTATGTAAAATAAATTAACTGCAAAAAACCATATGGATATTTATCATCCAACGCTGAAACGAGTCCACACTGTTAGCAAAACATCCCATAAAACACTAGATGCATTTTAATAAAACTTTACCTAAGTATTCACTGGATGAACATCTAGGACTTTTGACAAAGAACCCGATTCAAAATGCTAAAGCTAAACAACTTAAGCAATCAATAAAATACTATGTCTCTAATTCTATTTCTATTGATGTGGTAGCAGCAGCTGAGAAAAGTTCACCAAACATGCTGTGAGTGCTGACCGATCACATGAGATCTTGTAAAACTGCCACACATCATTTAGAGAATGCATCAAAACAGCTGTACTCCATTATTCATCAACATGAGATGATTTTAGTTTTAGGCGCTGTCAGTACGCTGAGTACCAATGATTTATTTAAACTTTTGTTTCTCTTTAACCTATGAGGGGCCACCAGGGACATTATTCCAAATGACCTTTCATACACACATGTGAAAACCTCTCATACACACATGTGAAAACCTCTCATACACACATGTGAAAACCTCTCATACACACATGTGAAAACCTCTCATACACACCGGTACACCTGGTACCAGGGCAGCATAGGTTACAGGTCGATGATTGACTTTATAGTTGTATCATCTGACCTGAGACCGTATGTTTTGGACACTTGAGTGAAGAGAGGAGCGGAGCCGTCAACTGATCACCACCTGGTGGTGAGTTGGATCAGATGGCAGACCTGGTAGACCCAAACGTATAGTGAGGGTCTGCTGGGAACGCCTGGCAGAAAAGCCTGTCAAGATGGTCTTCAACTCCCACCTCCGGCAGAGCTTCGACTGCGTCCTGAGAGCAGTGGGGGACAACGAGTCCGAATGGGCCTTGTTCCGCTCTGCGATTGTTGAGGCAGCTGTTGCTAGCTGTGGTCGCAAGGTGGCAGTAACCCCTGTACCCGCTGGTGGACACCAGAGGTTAGGGGAGCCGTCAGGCTGAAGAAGGAGGCCTACAGGGCGTGGCTGGTCTGTGGGTCTCCAGAAGCAGCTGATAGGTATCGGAGGGCCAAGCGGAGTGCAGCAGTGGCAGTTTCCGAGGCAAAATCTCGGGCGTGGGAGGAGTTTGGTGAGACCATGGAGAAAGACTATCGGTCGGCTCCAAAAAGGTTCTGGCAAACCATCCGGCGTCTCAGGGGAGGAAGGCAACAACTCGCTCACGTTGTTTACAGTGGGGACGGGGAGCTGCTGACATCAACTGGGGCTATAGTCGGGCGGTGGAAGGAATACTTTGAGGAGCTCCTCAATCCCACCGACACGCATTCCTATGAGGAACCAGAGCTGGGAGACCTGGGGACGGACTGTCCAATCTCTGGGGCAGAAGTCGCTGAGGTAGTCAAACAACTACGCGGCGGAGCCCCGGGGGTGGATGAGATCTGACCTGGGTATCTCAAAGCTATGGATGTTGTAGGACTGTCGTGGCTGACACGTCTCTGCAACATTGCGTGGTCATCGGGGGCAGTTCCTATGGAGTGGCAAACCGGGGTGGTGGTTCCCATTTTTAAGAAGGGGGACCAGCGGGTGTGTTCCAACTATAGGGGGATCACACTCCTCAGCCTCCCTGGAAAGGTCTACTCCAGGGTACTGGAGAGGAGGGTCCGGTCGATGGTTGAACCTCAGATAGAAGAGGAGCAATGTGGTTTTCGTCCTGGTCGTGGAACTGTGGACCAGCTCTTTACCCTCGCTAGGGTGATGGAGGGGTCATGGGAGTTTGCCCAACCAATCCACGTGTGTTTTGTGGATTTGGAGAAGGCTGATGACCGTGTCCCCAGGGGCACCCTGTGGGGGGCGCTCCAGGAGTACGGGGTGGATGGTCTTTTGTTAAGGGCCATTCAGTCCCTGTACCAGAGGAGTGTGAGTCTGGTCCGCATAGCCGGCAGTAAGTCAGACCTGTTCCCAGTGAGGGTTGGACTCCTCCAGGGCTGCCCTTTGTCACCGGTCCTGTTCATAACCTTTATGGACAGGATTTCTAGGAGCAGCCGTGGTGTGGAGGGTGTCGAGTTTGGTGGCAGGAGGCCCCCGGGTCGACCCAGGACACGCTGGAGAAAATATATCTCTGGTTTGGCCCTGAAGCGCCTTGGGATCCTGCCGGAGGAGCTGGTGGAAGTGGCTGGGGAGAGAACCGTCTGGAGCTCCCTAATTGGGATGCTGCCCCCGCGACCGGACCCAGATAAGCGGAGGAAGACGAGACGAGACACACATGTGAAAACCTCTCATACACACATGTGAAAACCTCTCATACACACATGTGAAAACCTCTCATACACACATGTGAAAACCTCTCATACACACATGTGAAAACCTAAAAAATACCTAAAAGATTAATAAACATGCATGTATAAAAGTTTTTTCGTATGTGTATATGAGAGGTTTTCACATGTGTGTATAGAAGGTAATTTTGGAACAATGTCCCTGGTGGCCCCTCATATTTTCCACATTTTTCCAACAAAAACCCACCCCACCACTAGGAGGTATATATGAAAGCTCCATATCTCTTGGGTTTTACACATAAACTCCCCCTATGTGTGGCTTTGATGGTGTCTTTGCATTGTGGTCGAGACAACTTCTAAGATCAGGAGATTTTGCTCAGATTTTGAGATTTCTGGTTCGTGTTTTGTGAATAAGAGTTCTAATAAAGAACATTTACATAAAAACCAGTCAGTCTCATGTCTGTTGGTTTTATAACAAACATGTTTAAAGGATAATTTGATGTGTTTCGTTGAGTTACAACAATCTTCATCTTCATGTCATCCTCCTCCTTGACAGATGGCGTCTCATTGTTCTCTCAAAGTGTTTGCACACTTCTCAGCACTTCTGATATTATTTAAAAGCCCCTTCAGTTTTGGGACATCCCAGATTTGGCACCATTCAATTCTACTAGTCTCTGAGACCTTGTTGGTGAAAAGTGCTGCTCAGCGTGATGCTAGCACCTCCTCGTTTCACAGCAGAGTGTCGTTACATAAGTGATGAGAAACAATGAGTCTAGAACAGCTGAGGAGTTCAGCTCTTGCTTCTTCATGTGTGTGTGTGTGTGTGTGTGTGTGTGTGCGCACCTGTCTGATGGGCTCAGGTACCCGGTATCGGCAGCACGAGTGTGTGAGGTGAACAGCGGTGTCCAGATTGATTTTGTGACCCACAGAAACATACACTGGCTTGGAGCTTTTATCAGAACTTCTCAGTGCCTGATCACAAAGACAAAAGTTTTGTGAAACTTTTAATATTTCTGTGATGTTCCTTAAACTTTCAACAGAGTGAGAGTGTCTTTGGAGTAATCAGTAACTAAACAACACTTTTTTTCTGTGCACCAGTCCGTTACCTTTCCGAGCACTTTGCCTGAAGCAGACATGAGCGAGAAGCTGTCTCCTCCTTTCAGCAGAGCAGCAATCTGCAAAGACAAAGAAATAAAAATCAAAGTAAAATAAGACATACAGTGTGATAAAACAAACAGCAGTGAAGTGAAACAAAAGGATTCGGACTCCTAACCTCTGTGTGACTGTAGTTTTATGCCTCAAACTCTGATACTGACATGTTTATTGTTTCTAAAAGGACAGTGATAAGCCTCTTCCTGCTGCCTCATCATTCAAAATAAATAAAATGGACCTCAGACCTGACACCTTTATTATAAGGTTGAACTACTAAACACCAGAATGTAACACAAAAGTGTTTGAGCTGACCATAAAAGTCTTTCTGCAGTTCTTTCAAAGTAAAATAATCACGAATGCAACAACCTTTAAGATTATGATGTATTTATTGTTGATGTCATACTCTCTAAAAGTATGTTTTTAAAAGTAAAAAAAAAAAATCAAGACATGAATTGTGATCAAAAACATCCCATCAAAACTTTTTGCCTCGCCTCGCTGTTTCCCTTTTATCTGAGTCTGGGTGGTGGCAGCAGCCCCAGTAGGGAGGGCCAGACTGTCGTCTCCTCAGCCATCTCCACCAGCTCTTCCGACGTGTCCTGGGTCAACCCAGAGGCCTCCTGCCAGCAGGACCTGCCTGACACACCTCCCCAGGGAGGCGTCCAGGAAGCATCCTGACCAGATGCCTGAACCACCTCAGCTGGCTCCTCTAGATGTGGAGGAGCAGTGGATCTAC
>SSNR01000007.1:2382906-2400357 GCA_006937965.1 Callopanchax toddi | reverse complement strand
CCCCCCCCCGGATGTCCGAGCTCCTAACCCTATCTCTGAGGCCGAGGCCGGCCACCCAGCTGAGGAAGCCTGTATTCACCATCTCATTCCTTCAGTCATCACCCAAAGTTCATGACCATATGAGGACTGGAATGTAAACCAGAGCTTCTCTTTCTGGCTCAGCTCCTTCTTCACCAAAACAGACCATATCACCACCTGTTGATCTCCTGCTCCTTCCTTCCCTCATTCATGAACAAGACCCAGAGACACCTAAACTCCTCCACTCTAGGACCCAGAGTTAGCAATCCACTCTTTTCCAGGAAAAAACCATGGCCTGTTGAAGGTACTGATCCTCATCCCAGTCCTCTCTAGTACCCTGAAGTTGACCTTTCATGGTACAGGAACTGCCCTCAGTGACCATGCAATATTGCAGATGTGCCAGCCAAGACACTCCTCCGTAGTCTAGCATTACTCACAAACAAGACACTAAGATGTTTGAGCTCCTGTGTTTGAGACTCACTCCCAATCCAGAGGACAGTATCCAGTTTAAAACAGGACCTCAGTCTAGAGGAGCTACAGTAACTCTCATCCTGCCCCAGTGCATGATGAAGGTCATAACATGAAAACACCAACATCCTGTGCAGAAAGCAAACACAAAACCCCCCAAGGCTTCCAAACCAGGCATCGTCCTCTCCATGAAAACACTTTAAGATCCATGAACAGGATCAGAGACGCTCCAGTGGAGTCCAACCTGCACTGAGAACGACTCACCTTCGACAAGTTCAAATCCAACAATACGTCCTCTTATTCAAAGATAACAACAACAAGGAAAGTGAAATGCATTCTGACCCATAAAAATAAAATGTAATGATTTATCATTTTATCAGTATCTAGCAGGATATGATTAACAGCACGTGATTTTAAAATCTTTATTAAGATATTTAATGTCATTTCCTGGAGTATTATTAAAACATAATGAATTTTTCTGCATCACAGTTCATAAAATAAAACTGCTTCCAGTTAAAGACTTCCCCAGGTTTCTGTTATACCCGTCTAATACTCACTGTGGCACTTTTATCCTGTTTCATGTAATAATATCTACAAAATGATTCTGAAAGGCTGAGTGTGATGGGAGATTTAGTCTCATTTAATCACTTATACTACACATATATTTGGGAGCTCTATCACCTATAAAAACAATTTAATTTGATCTAATTCAACCCTAAAAAAAACACACCATGTGACTAGATTTGTTGCATCTTGAAGAGATGAGAGCATTTCTTTAGGACATGTTTATCACCCACTGCACATTTAGAGCCCATCGATTTAAATACATTTTCAGAGCTTGTTTTTTCATCAAACATCTCTTTTATTCAGCTTTATAAAGATTACAGAATTTAAAAAAATAAAACAGAAAACACATTTGGGGAAAACAAGCTCTGGAAATGTATTTAAATGTATTTTATAGGTCCCCACATGATGTCTTATGCTAAAAGTAGTCCAATCTTGAAAGTTAAATAATCAAGCACAATCTAGCTTGATCCATTGGTGCTCAGAGTATGTGTTGTGAGTGACTCTCAGTTACTACATCGTGAAATTTTAGCTCAGGATCTGTAAGATTGACTGAGTTGTAGTCGTGTTTGTTTGCTAAGGTTGATTAGCTGTGGCGGCCATCTTGGACTCAGAAAGTTCATCATTTAGATCCATAACAAATGATTACATTCTAAAAGTTTTATTATAATCGGTCCAGTGGATCATTTGCTAACAAAAGCAAAAGGCAGACAATTAAAACTTGTAAACCATAATTTGAAGAAAATTAATTTGAAACTTTTCAAAGACAAAATCAAAAATAAAATTCAAAGAACTGATCTGGTTAAAAACCTTGTTTCTTTTTTTTTTAGAAGAAGTTAAACTCAGAAAACCTTGATTCTGTTTGTTGTAAAGTTTTGTTCTTAGAGTCAAAGAGACAGTACAAAGTCAGAAGCGGTGATGTGGGCTGCTGTTGACAGGGGCACCGTGCGCACTGCGGGTCGGAGCGATGAAGGGAGTTTAGCCTCCGTGATGGATGGAGTGTCTGCTCGACTATGACTGATTACAGCGAGCGGGAAGGCCGGGAGGCAGGAAAGGCCGAGCGGAGCGTCCAATCTCAGCTGGGATGGGTCCAACAACAGCGTGTGAGAGATAAAGGTCTGTTTGGCTGCTCTGACTCAAGAGCAGGACCAACGCCAGAACAGAACAGAAGTCAGAACCACAGAGCAAGTCATCAATAACACTATAGTTTAAATTAGAGTCAGGCTGTTGTTGAGAGGGGGAGACAGAGAGAGACAGAAATAAAGATGAAAGAAGAACAAGAAGGAAGAAAGACAGAGGAGAGAGGGGTTAGAAGAGAGAGAGGGAACAGCTGAAGAAGCAAAATCTGAATTCAAAACAAAATCAAACTTTGGTTTTTCACCCAGTTGTGTCTCAGAATGAGCTCAGAGGAAGCAGCACTTCCTTCCTGATGCATTAGATTCAATCAGACACCCTGAGCTCATAATGGACTCTTTAATGGACACACTGGCTGTTAATGGAGTTAGTAAGGAACCAGTCACATGCTCCATTTCATTCCTACAAAATAAAAGTCTTACTCAGAGGGTGTGTCTCACATGTAGACTGAATAAAATGAGTATTGGAATCATTTTTTATTTATTTTCTACAAATTAACGTAAAACATCAGGAGAGCGCAACCCCTACAATAATTATTTGTTTATTTTATGTATTGTTTGGACCACTTCAGAGCTGTGAAAGTACATTCCAACAAATTCAGCTTATCTGACAACTTTTAACAAAGTCTCAGATTTTTATCATCAGATTTTAGATTCAAATATTAAACACATTTTTACTAATGGGCCACCAACACTGATGGGTCCTCAGTCGGATCACTGACGCCCCTAAAGACAGAAAGAGTTAAGAAGGTAGCTAATTCTCTTCGGGTTGTGCTTTGTTCTGGAATTAAAACAGTCATTGGAATAATTTATGACACCAAGACTGAATTCAGCCTGTGTTTGAATGTAGATCAGATAGATTTCCTCTCAGGAGGTGCACGGACACCTCACACACAAGCTTTGTTTGGCTTTTTCCCCAGTTATAGGGCCTCATAAACACAAAGTGAGTAACTTTTATTTATATTGCACCTTTCACAGGTCAAAATCTACAAAGGGCTTCGCAGTAAAACCAACACGGAAAACAGAGAAGATAAAAACATGCCTGATGGGTGTATGGAAGTCGCTTTGGAAAAAAGCATCTCCTGAATGATTAAACATTAACAGGAAAGAAATGAAAAGAACATAAAACATCATACAGCAAAAAACCAGCCTGAATAAGGGAGTCTTCAACTAATTCATAAAAGAATCAACTGAGGCAGAGCATTCCACAATCTGGGGCTTTAAAAGGTCGGTCCCCCTGCTCCTAAAATGTGTTTGAGGAACCATCAACAGCCTTTGACTGGTGGATCGCAGACTGATACATAAATAAATAATAAATACTGGGATATATTTTAGGCAATTAGTAGCTCTAAAATAAACAAATTAGTACATTTTATTTTTTTTTCCCTGAATAAAGTGAGTGAAATTTTTAAAATATAAGATTAAAACAAAGTCTTAACAATGTGAAAGAAATACAGTATAGAGAAAAGGCCAGCATCCTCATATGAGGTCTACGACTACAGCTGACTAAAGCCTAGTTTATACTTCTCCGTCTGCGTCGTTACGGAGACACACAACGCCATTATCCGTCGACGCAAGAGCTCTCCGTCAGGCCCGCAACGATGGACGGAGTCGAGCTCACTTTTCTAACTATCCGTCGAACGAGACGGAGAGCGCACGTCTCTGATTGGTCGGCCCAACACCCCGTGATCATTTCCGGCTTGATGCTGGTATCAACAGAGTAGTAATAGTAGAATCTCGGGGAAGCAGATATGGATCAGCTCGAGAAACGTCTGGCAGACGAAGTACGAACATTTATATAATCCACCAGTGTCCCTAAAGGGTTAAACAAGAGCTACATATTCGCTCGTCGTCTGCCTCGTCCTCACTGAACGGACGGACGGACATTCAACAGACGCCGCTGTCTCCTCACTCCTGTTTCATTCTTTTTAACAACATTGTTTGTCCCTCCAGATCAATCTGTTCAAACTCAATCAAAATTCGCTCTCTGTCAGCCATTACTGAGCTGAAGTAAACAAACTTTAGTTGACCGAGGCATTACTGCAGAAAAGTTATGCGCCCTCTGCTGTCCTGGTGGAGAATTGCTTCACAATACTGACTGAGAAGTAAAAATCAAAAACGTCTCCATCAATACGTGTGAGCGCAAACGTGCTGTCGGAGAAGTATAAACTAGCCTTAACTTTTGGAGTCAACACAATTCAAGATGGCCACCACCGTTTATCAACCTTAGCGAACACAAGAACGTCAAGAACTCAGTCAAATTCACAGATATTGAGTTACAACTTTATGTGTTGGTAGCTGAGAGTCACACACAACACACACTCTAAAAGCTAACACACACACTCTTAAAATATCCTAAGAGGTTTTCCTCCCGAGATTCTCCTGCCTGCCTGGCAGGCGTCTCTGCTTTTTGCGGATGATGTGGTCCTCCTAGCTTCATCGATCTCTGACCTTCAGCTCTTGCTGGGGAGGTTCGCAGCCGAGTGTGAAGCAGCTGGGATGAGGATCAGCACCTCCAAGTCTGAGGCCATGGTTCTTGACCGGAAAAAGGTGGATTGCCAACTCCGGGTCGGGAGAGAGATCCTGCCTCAAGTGAAGGAGTTCAAGTATCTCTGGGTCTTGTTCATGAATGAGGGAAGGAGGGAGCAGGAGATCGACAGGCGGATTGGGGCAGCGTCTGCAGTGATGGACGCTGAACCGGTCTGTTGTGGTGAAGAAGGAGCTGAGCCAGAAAGCAAGGCTCTCGATTTACCGATCGATCTACGTCCCAATCCTCACCTGGTCATGAGCTTTGGGTAGTGACCGAAAGAACGAGATTGCGGATACAAGCGGCCGAAATGAGTTTCCTCTGCAGGGTGGCCAGGCTCAGCCTTAGGGATAGGGTGAGGAGCTCGGACATCCGGGAGAGACTCGGAGTAGAGCCGCTGCTCCTCCATGTTGAAAGGAGCCAGTTGAGGTGGTTTGGCAGTAAGGATGCCTCCTGGACGCCTCCCTCAGAAGGTGTTTTGGGCATGTCCTGCTGGCAGGAGGCCCC
Source organism: Callopanchax toddi (assembly GCA_006937965.1). Taxonomy (NCBI): domain Eukaryota; kingdom Metazoa; phylum Chordata; class Actinopteri; order Cyprinodontiformes; family Nothobranchiidae; genus Callopanchax; species Callopanchax toddi. The sequence goes on along the minus strand of SSNR01000007.1, from coordinate 2,395,140 downwards.
CGGGTCGACTCAGGACAAGCTGGAGGAAATACATCTTCAGGTTGGCCTGGGAACGCCTGGGCGTCCCAGCTGAGGAGCTGGTGGACTTGGCCGGGGAGAAGATGGCCTGGGATGCCCGACATGGGATGCTGCCCCTGCGACCCGGACCCGGATAAGCGGAAGAAGGCGAGGAAGTTTTCCTCCCAGTGCTGCTTTATTGGAGTTGTTGTCTTTAAGCTGCATGTCAGCCTTTGATTTCCTTACATCTTTGTTTTAATCCCATCATTAATTATTGGTGGTATATTATTAAAATTCCTTAAGAGGCTGCTGGTTACAGATGAATACCATAGAGATAACCTGTGATGTCCTCTAACACTTCCTAATGAACCAAACTGAATTGATCCCTTAGCATGAAAATCCACTCGTCATGACAGCATGCACAACAGAATAAAGAGCAAGTAATGACACACAGACAGTTAGTGACTGTGATGATAAATGACTGTGAAGCGTTGGACATCGTATTTATCCTTAAAGCTTACTGTATGTTTTATGCTTTAATCTGATTTATTATGTAAGAAACTCCAGAAGGCGATGCTGTAAGGGACGCCCTTCAGAAGCTGACCCAAACCCGGAAAGTGAAGCAAAGTGAAACTCAAGGAGACACAGGTGGACACCTCTGGAACACCTGGATTAAGGACTACCTGACAAACAGGTTGTGAGACTGAAGGGTCGTGTGTCTGACCAGGTTGTCAGGAGCACCACAGGGATCTGAACTCTCACTGTTCCTTTTTACTCTGCAGTCAGAGTCCTGTCATCTGCAGAAATATACGAAGTACAGAATATCCTTCCTGCTCACTGCTAGAACAGCTTACAATGAACCTGTGAGGAAACTGAAACCTGAGTTAACGTGTTATGAGATACGACATCTAATTTCCCTTTGGGATTAATAAAGTACTTTTGAATTTACGATAATTATAAACACATAAACACTGATGCCGATCTGAGGCTTTGCTATCCAGTACACGCCTCAGAGAGTCAGGGTAACATGAACGAGGAGGAAACACTTCATTCAGCTACCGATTCAAACCTAAACGCTTGAGCCCAAAGACGCAGTCACCTGATCCTGGCGGTTAACTGGAGACTTATTTGGACAGAGATGGAATGAGAGGATTTGAGTGACAGAATCCTCTGGGATGATGATAATCGCTGTAAATAACGATCAGATTCCTCCCGACAGCAGAGATGAGGTATTATCTCCGACGCCAAAGCCACCGATGCTAATCGAGGGAGATGGAGACACTCCTTCAGAGGATTGAATTAGCATGTTACACCGCAACATGAAAACTGTTTGGGATATCAGCGCTGCAGCTAAACGAGTTTACAGCAGATCAGGTGGTGTTTCCACTCTGGGGTTCAGATGTCCATTTACATCTCTGTCCTTTTAAATAATAATAATAGGATGCTATCGGCTGATTTATGTTGAAGAATACGCTCAGATTTTATTTTTGTAAAAACTAAACAAGGTATAAAAGTGCTCAATCTGCGTCTGAAGAAATGAAAGGCTTTGGAGCCAAAAACATGACAGAAATGTGTAAGAAATCCTTCTGACGCTGTAGCCTAAAAGCATCCACTCCTCTGACCTTCATCTGGCTAAACACAAACGCATCACCTCGTTTCAAACTGCAGCTAAATGCCTGTCTGCAGGTAGATCTTTGACTTTAAGCTGCTCTTGTTTTCCCCTCACTGGGTCACCGAGGCTCCAGACTGAAACAAAGTGAACATTTGCATATTAATCAAATCCAGAATTTGCAGTCCCACTGGCATACTTTGACCAAAAGGTATTTGTTCCAGCTTGATTTGCATTCAGAAAGTCTCATTAGCATTAGCTACACAAGAAGGCCTTGGTTTGCAATAAAAGTCACGCTGTCAAAGCAAGAACACAAACACTCATCAAAAACAGTGTGAACGTGGCTTCATACGAAAACACAAAGAAAAGCTACCCTGTCCTTTGCTTTGCCCCTTGCTGACACTTCCTTCCCTTTTTCCTCTAAAGTGTGCAATAAATAAAAGTAATTACACTTTGAAAAGTTGCGAAATGTTTAACTGATCTACAGATTTTAGTCAAGGTTGGCGGCTCTTTTAAATGAGAAGCAGCTGAACGTGTAAGGAGCACCTTTCTGTCTCTTTGTTAACCCTTTTGGGTTTTTGTAAAATAAACCACAGCAAGGCTAAAAATACCAAAAATTATAAATGTGTAATTTGGGATTAAAACTCAGGATAAGACCGTTTTCTTTTCTCACTCCTCTTAGAACATGTTTGTCACCTTAATTTTTTTTTTTTTTTTTTTTGAGTTTGTTAGACTTGCGGTGAAGGCTCTCAGTCAGGGGACTGTAATCCCTGTAGGGTCAGAATAAACTACTGGACTTCTTTACCTCTACAGAAGCTAAATGTCCTCAAACAGGTAAAAAAGTCCAGAGGTTCTTTCTGAACTTACAGCTGTGGAGGAAGGTTTAGAGAGTGACACAAGTGTTGGATTTCACTATAGTGTTTTTATATCTTTTAATCTGATGTTTCTATGGTTATTTAAAGTGATAATATGCAACTTTTTCATATTTTTAACTCTTTCCTTGAGCCAGTCTGTGCTAATATGACCCTTTACAGAGTTAATGAAAAGTCACTTAGCCCCATCTGGTGGTTAGATCCGGAATACCACGATTGCAAGATCTCCGTCGCCGTCACGGTACCCAGGAAGTCACGTGTCTCACGAGGGTTAGGCTAACCCAAAGTGGCTAGCTGTTATGCTAGCGCTGGAGTGTTTTTAGCTCATTATTCCTGATTTTTTCCCATCTCTCCCTGCTTGAACACAGCTGATTTCTTTGAAGGAGTAAATAACCGCTCCTGTAGAAAGCTATGAAGGCTGAGGAGACATTTCAACAGGTAGATTTAGGCGTTTAGAAGCTGAAACGATCTGGTAACTTGTTTAATGCAGTGATTTAAAATGGACACCAGAGGGAGCCCAAAACAAGCAAAACTGCATATTATCACTTTAAATTACAAGCATTTCATACATTCCAAAGGATTTTATTGAAAATTACACAAAGTTTAAAAATAGTCCGTATTTACTGTGTTAAGCCTGATTTATACTTTTCCGTCTGCATCGTTACGGAGACACGCAACGCCATTATCCGTCAACGCAAGAGCTCTCCGACAGCCCCGCAATGACGGACGGAGTCGAGCTCACTTTTCTAACTATCCGTCGAACAAAACAGAGAGCGCACGTCTCTGATTGGTCGGCCCAACAACCCGTGATCATATCCAGCTTCATGCCGCTATCAACAGAGAAGTAGAAGCAGATATGGATCAGCTCGAGAAACGTCTGGCAGACGAAGTACGAACATTTATATAATCCATCGGTGTCCCTAAAGGGTTAAACAAGAGCTGCATATTCCCTCGTCGTCTGCCTCGTCCTCACTGAACGGACGGACGGACATTCAACAGACGCCGCTGTCTCCTCACTCCTGTTTCATTCTTTTTAACAACATTGTTTGTTCCTCGAGATCAATCTGTTCAAACTCTATCAAAATTCGCTCTCTGTCGGCCATTACTGAGCTGAAGTAAACAAACTTTGGTCGACCGAGGCATTACTGCAGAAAAGTTATACGCCCTCTGCTGTCCTGGTGGAGAACTGCTTCACAACACTGACGGAGAAGTAAAAATCAAAAACGTCTCCGTCAATACGTGTGAGCACAAACGTGCTGCTGGAGAAGTATAAACCAGGCTTTAGTCCTTCTGTTCCCAGACCTCTGTAACTCATCCAGACAAGCTGTCAATCAACTTCTGGACCAGATCCTGCTGATGGCAGCTCGTTCTTCATGATCTTGGAGTTTGTCAGAATATGTGGGTTTTTGTTTGTCCACCTGCCTCTTGAGCAGGGGTCTGCAACCTGCGGCTCTGGAGCCACATGTGGCCCTTAGGCCCCTCTGATGTGGCTCCTTTGGTAACATTTACTAAAACATGAACTCTAGTTGTGTGTGGTTTTTTTATTATTATAAGGATAAATTACTTTTGGCCACTTTAATGTCTTAACTTTTGAAACCGGTGCACCAAATTCCCACAGTTTTGCACCAGGATGAGCTAAATGTGGTTTGTGAGCTCAGTTTTACCATTGAGCTAATAGTTTGTTAGCTTCCATCTTAAGTGGTTTGGGCAACTTTCTGATGTACATGAAGTGAGAAGTTTTAAGGCATCAAAATATGACATAAAAATACTCAAAACCAAAAACAAACACAGTGAGTTGTAAAAAGAGAAAACTAATAAAAACCTTCCTCTAATTAAACTATTTTTATACATTAGGGCACAGATTAATGCTTTATTGATCTCTAAGTGTTATTTATTTTACTAATTTCCTATAAATAAAGGAAGAATTGAAATAGCTCTGCAGAGTTATAAACACGACTCTTCTCGTGAGGTTGTTTGTTTTCCTTTTGTTCTTTTAGAAAGGGAGAAAGATGTTCAATGTAAGGTTTATCTTAATTATAAGGGCTGTTTTGATTCTGTGGCTCTCTACAGGTATTAGAGAGATGGTAAAAATGTCTCTTTCAGTCATGAAGGTTGCAGAACGCTGCTTTTGAGGATTGACCACAATGGAATTAAGGTCTGAGGAGTTTCCTGGACCTGGAGTTTTTACATTTTGTTCTTTGAGTCACTTCTGACTCAGCCTTATGGCGCGGGGCTCCATCATGCTGGAAAAGCCATTTGCTCATCAACAAACTCTTCCTGGATGGTTGGACGGAGTTCCTCTGGGAGGATGTTCCGGATGCTTTACTGCTGGCAGGACACAGGACTGATGGGAGCGTTACCGTTTCTTCTCCAGACAGTCCTTTGTTCAGATGCTCCAACCCTCAGCAGTCCGACCCCTGGACCTTTAGCAGAACATCAGTCTGTTCCTGATGGCTTTCTTGGAGAAAAGTGGCTTCTTTGCTGCCCTTTCTTCATCCTCCAAAAGTCTTCTCCTCCTCGAAGAGCTACAGATGAGTTCTGCTCTGGTGGAGCCCTGATCCCACAGCCGGATCAGCTTTAGGTGACGGTCCTGGTGCTGCAGGACTTTCTTGTGCGTCCTGAAGTCTTCTTCACAAATGAAGTGGAAATGGATCTTCATTTCTTTTTCAAGGCAAACAGGAATTTTGTAACTTCATCTGATCACTCTTTAGAACTTCCTGGAGTTCCTGCAAACTGCCATTATAAAAATTGATGCAACAAACTTTATGACAATATTAGTGTCCTCCTCAAAACCTTCAGCCGGAGCATTACACGATGGATTCAGTTTCTGGTTTCTATCAAAATGCAGCTCTTGATGAGAATCATCAAATAGATGCTTCAGATCAATCCGCTTTATCGTGTAAATAAAAGCCTCACGTGTGATTGGTGCTCCTCGTCCTTATATACACCCTGCACCTGCAGCAGGTTCTTGGCCACACCCACACAGGGAAGCCCCGACAGCACCCCCAGATGACACGCCAGGCCGAACTCTGCAACAGGTCAACGGTGAGAGTCAGTTTTTATCTCATATCAGACATCAACACAACTGGACACAGCCGATTTAACACAATTAAGATTTATGACAACAAACAAACACACTCGATGTAGGAGGAAGTCAACTCACAGCGATCGACGAGAATTTGTCTCATAAGACAAAAACCTGAACAGGATTTTAAATCAGAGTGGATTTAATGGAAGGATCTGATGAACTCAACAGTCTAAATCTGAGTGAAAATGGAAATATAAAAATGTTTATGTCTCTTCATCTTGTGCTTTAAGAAGGTTTTTGCTGACTTTTATTTAGGAACGAGATGTGGAGAATCAAATTATGTGACAAGGTGGTGAATCAAATACATCCTGATGCAGAAGATTTAAACTCATTTCGTCTTTCAGCAGGAAAACACCCTCAGACACGTCCAGGCTAAAATCAGGATCAACTTGGACAAAAAGTGAAACTTGTGATGTATAATTCTGGTTTTAGATGCTGAATAGACATTAAAAAAAGGAATGACTGCCCAGTTCCAGCTCCATGGTATTAGGAACATCTTGACCCACAGTGATGCAGACAAACTAGTCCGTGCATTCATTACTTCCTGATTTAATAACTGCAACTCTCTCTTATCAGGACGTCCTCTTAGAGCCTCCAGCTGATCCAGATGCTGCTGCCAGGGTCCTGATGAGGGTTAGCATCACTTCATTGGCTCTCTGCACTCTGAGTGATGATTACTCAGACTGTTATGTTTTATAAAAACCTGCTATCATTACTAAACAACATTAGTTCATTATACTAGTTATGTAGTCCAGGTCACAGCTTGTTATTAAGGCAGTCGCTTCCTGATCTTTACCCCCATTTTATGATGCTTAATGTTAGAAAAGTTTAAATGTGTTACCACACCTGGAAAAGCAGCTAATGTAATGACTGATAGGTAACGATCAGTCAGTTCTATTAGAACACTAATGAAGTCACACACCTCTGTAATGGAAGAGACCGTTTCCATCCACAAACACAACCTGTTGGGAGGAAACACAACACAGAAATTCATTGATCTCCACTAATAAACATCCATCATCTGGAACTAAAGCAGAAAGCTGCTGTCGGTCACCAAATGTTCACTTTAATGTGTTTTCTGTTCATTTATAATTCATGTCCTTTCATGCCTTCACTGTCACCACAGTCAGAGAGGTTAGCATGTGAGATGGAGATCCTTCCTTTGATATTTACACACTCCAACACACCAATGGATTCTTAAGGTCAGAGGTGACTTCACAGCCGTGTTTCTGCAGGAAATCATCAGGAAAACTCACTTGAAGGCAGCAGATAGAGAGCGCAGAGGAGTCAGAGGAGCTAAAATCAGTGTGTGTCTGTGAGAGTGTGTATGTTTCTGCACATCTGCGTGTGCTGTGATGGACAGACAAAGTGGGAGGAAGCAGGGGAGGCGTGTGGGCAGTGACGAACAGAAGTGAGTGGGTGAGGATGAGTAAGAGGCGACAGAGAGGAGGAGAACAGAAGAGCTTTGTCACGTAAGCAGAAAGGAAAATATATTTACACAAATGAACTAAACTCAGTGTAAACTGGACTACAGCTGTTGTTTTTATGTTGAACTAAAAGCATTCAGATGCAACGTGACCTTTCTAGAGCGAGTTCAACACCATAAATAATATAACTATCAGATATCTGCTCTTTCATTTACATAATGTGATTCTGAATATTTAGTGGACTCAACAGGTCTGGTTGAAGGGATAATGACACTTTTCATATTTTAAATTGTACCTAAGAGTCTCTTATCAGAGACTTGGATGTGAATTTAATCCTTTCCACTAAATTTACCAGCATTTCCTTCTGTGACTTAGTCTGATATCACTTGCAAAAATCAGCATAGAAGAAACAACAACGTGCTGTTAGCATGTTGGCATAACGCAGGGCTACTCAATCCTGGTCCTGGAGGGCCATGTTTTCTGTTTTCCTGCACCAAAACACCAGGGCTGTGTCTGAATTCAGGGGTAGGATGTTTATGAGGACGCATTTCGAGACGGATGATGTCACAGCGCCGCGACGAGTGCTGTCCGAATTCGAAGGATACTCATCCATGCGTCCTTAAATACGTCTTCGCTCCAAACCAATTTTGAGGACAGGTCTGGTGTATCCTGGCTGGCCAAGGCTATCCCAGGATGCTTTGCGTGCCAGCCGTTGGATTCTACTTTTTTTTTTTTTACTTTATTGAATTTACAACACAAGACTCGTTGGATTCTACTGATTCATCAATTTTGCAGCAGTAGCAGAAAAACCCAGAGAGCAGTTCAGTTTTAAATGTCCGTTTCTCAAAAGATTATAAAAAGCTTGTGTTTAGGAATTTTTTGCTTATCTTTATATGAAGTTTAATAATAAAAATCTCCACAAAAGAGGTTGAATGTTTTATTTTTCATGTTATTTAAGACAAGAAATCAATGTAAGCTAGCTTGAATGTTTTAAATGAAAGTTTAGGAAATAAGTCACCATAACAGAGCTTCAAGTGTTTCTTTAGATCCATTTTATTAGCTTTAGCCTGTCTGTCGGCGCTGTCACGGTTGCTAAGTGACATGGCTGTGATTGTGATGGTAGGCTTTAATAAGTTATACTTCAGCCTATACCCTTTCAGTAAATAACATTATGTAAATGTATTATTATTTATCTATAAGAGGAAGTGGGAACTGTCTGTGATAATCTTGGTTCATCTTTTTAAGTTGTTGTTGTTGTTAGCTCTTTTTTTTTCTTCCCCACTCTGTTTTTGTTTTATGTGATGATATGACTGAATAAAATAAAATAATGAATCAATCGACTGAGGAGCGGGGATAAGTATGAGGCTAGACCGTCTGAATTCAGAGCCGTTTATTTCCTGTCTTAGCGGTAGAGCAAGGACACGTCCTCATAAGCATCCTACCTCTGAATTCAAGAGGCACCTGACTGCAGACACAAGATGGCAAACAAAGATGGCGGACAGCCACTCTCGTACTACCGTACCAGAAGCTCTCTACCGGAAGTGACGTAATTCTCCGTACCGGAAGCGAATATCCTTTTTCTAGATTGGCTGTGGGGATTTCAAGCAAGGTCAACAACCCTCCCCCTAACCTAACCCTAACCCTAACCAATTCCGGTACGGTATACGGAGGTTGCTGTCCGCCATCTTTGTCCGCCATCTTGTGTCTGCAGCCATGTACTCTTGGCTGAATTCGGACACAGCCCTGGTTTGAATCAATGTGTGATTAACAGGCTCCTGAAGAACCTGAGGACCTGCTGAAGACGTGCTTCAATCATTAGATCAGGTGTGTTGGAGCAGGCAAAAAAAAAATGATGCCACAGAAAATACCTCCTTAGTGGACCATCTTGGCAACATGAGTCTCACATCTGTTATTTACTTTCAGGTAATTAAAACCTACGTGGAGGATGCATGTGTGAACACTACAGCTCACCTTCTTCTAACTGTTAGAAGAGCTCATAAAACCAGTTAATGTAACAAACCAGTGGAGCTGTTTGTGTTTCTGAGTGCAGACCTGAGGCGTGAGTGCAGGCTGGTCCGTCTTCAGTCGCTCCAACGCCTCCAGGAGGAACGGGGTCTCCCTGAAGGCCAGGAAGCCGGCGACGTAGGGGGTCGTCAGGGCAACCATCTGACTGTCCTCATACAGAAGCTGTCAGGAGAGACCAGAAACAAAAACCAGCAGCGTCTGGTTCAGATTTACACTCGCTCACACAGTCCTGACTGACTGAGTGAGTGATGCTGTCAGGATTCATTCACTCCATGTTTATTTATGGTTTACACGCACATATAATCACCAACATCTCCCAGCTGGCACGAAATTAAACATCTGCTACTAAACACAGAGGTGAGGACATTATTTATACATCAGACAAGTTATTCTATTAAATCACCAGTTAGTTTAAACTCCTAATAAATACATCTGCTCATCTTTTTTTCACTAAAACCATAAATTCATACCTTTATTCTTTATTGAGTGAGAATATTTAGTTTGTCAGATAGAGCGAGAGGGGGGGGGAATAAGAATAAGAGTTGTTCAAATCTTAAAAAAACAATGCATGATGTCCCATCATCAGGTGATTTTATTAGTATGAGTTGGAGATGGCTCTCAGCTCATGAAGTGTCTGTAAAACTGACTGATTTGTAGCCAGTTCTGTGTTTTATGATGTTTTAATTCCAAAAGTTAATCATTTGTAGACATTCGCCCAGTAATTAATTTCTATAAGCGTTTTTTATTCTTTTATTGGTTCAGGTGATATTTTGATGACACACACACGTTTGTATTTCTATCCTTGTTAGGACATTGTATTGACTTCTATTTATTTACACGCATTAGGCTTTAGTCCCCATTAGAACTACTGGTCCTCAAAAGGTGTTGATTATACCAGAAAAAGTCCTACAGAGGGAACAAAAACAAATAGAGTGAGATAGATTATTTTGATTTTGAGATACATATTTTTTACATTATTTAAATTACATTATTATTTGGAGTGCAGGGGGTTAGGCTGAAGACCTTCTATGACTCTGTGGTGGCATCAGCCATGTGGTGTAGCCAGTTGGAGCAGTGGCTGATCTACAGCTGAGAGGAAGTGGTTAGATCAGCTGACCAGGAAGGCTAGCTCTGTCTTAGGACGCCCCCTAGAGGCAGTGCAGACAGTGGGAGACAGAAGAACTCTGACAAAAATAACATCAGTGTTAGACAACGTCTCCATCCCATGATGCAGTTGGAGAACTGGAGAGCTCCTTCAGCGACAGGCTGCTGCATCCTGATGCAGGAAGGAGCGTTATCGTAGATCCTTCCTCCAGCAGCTGTTAGACTGTAGAACCATCACTACTCCCAACAGACTGCTGGAGTGTGTACATCCCTGCTGGATTTGCACAATTTTTAATGCACAAATATATTTGCACATCCCTCATAACAATAACCCTATTAGTCTGATGTTTCTGTGACTGTATCCGAATATGATTTGATGATTGTACATTATTTTAGTAGTTTTAATATTATAATATTTTTCTGTCGTTACTTTTATGCTTTTTTTATTTTTATATATCTTTTAGTCTTGTGGGAATCTGTTTTTCTTGACTTGCCTGTAACTTGCTGCTGGTGCACCTGAATTTCCCCATTGAGGGACAATAAAGGGTTTTCCTATTCCACTCTATTAGGGCCTGCTCTTTCTGCAGCAGATAAGAATGACTGTTTAAATAAAATGACTATGATTTAATATGCACATAACTCATTGGGTTGTTTTATCATTATGAGACAGCTCAGAACTCAAATCTGATCCTCTGAGCCAAACCTCAATTTTTATTTTAAATCAAAATATTAACCAAACTGCTCCCCCAAGGAGAGTCAATACATTTTACAGATTGTGTGTCCTATTTAAAAGAACAGAAATTAGTTTTACACCTAAATAAAAAATGGGTGAAAGCAAAAACTCTATGAAAAATAAGGAATATGTGCTCTATTTACATTTTTTGGTAAAAATCCTACAATTGTTTTACAGGTTTTGCCATGTGGATGTTTATAATGAGAAGCCTGGTTGATGACATCACAGATAAAACATTTCTATTGGCTGTGGAGACAAACCAGACACCCCTAAAGGAAGCAGGAGTCATTTCCCTTCATGCCACCAGCTTTCAGAAATCATAAAAACAGCAGTTAATTTAAAGTGATGAAAACTCACGGGAACTCCACTCCAGATATTTTAAATAAAACAGCTTTTAAAGGTCGCCAGCTGCCTGTAGACAAGATTTCAGCTGCATTTCATATAAAACCCTAAAAGGCCAGGCAAATAATCAGACTTGATTTTCATCATTCAGTGCTACCTTTTTATTAATAGCTCTTCTGTTGGGGAAAAGGCAGCAGCTCGTGTCATTTAAAGAGCCTCAGGTTTCAGCCCTGCTGCTGTTCCTCCTCTGACCTCTAGAGGGCGACAAATCTCAGTTCTTTGGTACTAGCAGGTGTTTTAGGGTCAGCTCACCTCCAAATCAGGGTAACTCAGCACCACAAGCTGTGCACAGGCGTTGACTTCATCCCCTTTGATAAAGGACAGGTCCACGCCGCCGACTCGCTTCAGACCCGAGAAGTCTGGACTCCTCTGCCAGTCCTCGGTGTCGTCCTCCACCACCTGCTGTCTGAGACTCTGCTGCTCGCTGCATCAGGACACAAAGTCACAGGACAAGCTGAACATGTATTTACATCTGTTCTATCCCCTGAGAACCCAGCTCTTTTATTTATCGTTTTATCTTGGAGTGCATTTTTTATTTCACCTACCTATTTGGGACTGATAGGAGTTCATAAATATAAAACCCAAACGTGTTTTGAACATTTTTTTCTTAAATTTAATGTAAAAAAAATTCCTAACTAAATAATTAGAAATAAACACTTAAAAACTAAGCTTCAAATATTAACAATAGTTCTAAAATACACAGAATAAAACACAGGCCTCTGGAAGATAGAACAGAAACAGAAGTAAAAAAGAAAAAAGGTTCATAATTTGTAATTAATTATTGGTCATCAATATTTATTGGGGTGTAATAAAGTATATAAAGTAAACACATTAAATTTTTAAAACGTGTTTTTTGGGTGAAAATATCTTTAAATCTGGCTATGTTGCTGTGTACAAAACAAAAGTTGCCAAAAGGTACTTTTAAGGTAAATACATATACTTATAACATCTGGATTTATCATGATTTCGACAGTAGA
>SSNR01000007.1:2320974-2378555 GCA_006937965.1 Callopanchax toddi | reverse complement strand
GTCAGAAGGATCAACCAATCAGAGTGTTTTTATCCTCTAAACCTAAAGTTGGATCCTTTCTGAGGGAATGTCTGATCTTTTTCTTCTGGACTGTTGGTTGACCCAAACCAGCCTCTGAGAACGTCTCCTGAAGCAGCTCCATTAATAACAGCAGCATTCATTCAGTTCTGTTCTTAGTGTGGAGGATCGACTGCTCCTGACTCCTTTTAGAGCCTAGAACTACTGTAGTTTGAACTGCTGATGTTTTAAAGACACACTCCTCAATTCAATGTTGTTGTTATTAATTAAAAGTCATCGCCTTTCTGATCAATCCTGCCACCTGGTGGACAGGTGACGTCACAGCAGGTTGTCGTCTCATCTTGTGTTTTTGTCTCCAGGTCCTGGACATTCCCATAGTGAGTGTTCCAGAGGACGTGGTCCTGTATCCTGTTGGGACACTGTAAGTAAAACACACCAACATGAACCATGAACATTTAGGGGTTCACACCATCATGTTCTAATCTCATGTGTGTCTGTTTTCTGTACAGGAACAGCCAGGTTGTGTATGGACTCACCCCCCCAGCTCCTGCTGCCCCCCCTGCCTAGCTCCTCCTGCTGCTCCTGCTCCTCCTGTCTGCGGCCCACAGTAACTTTTCATTTGATGTTTTCTATCTAAATTCTTAGTTCTTCACTCGTGTTCTGTGTCAGTGGATGAGCTGCAGGAACGTTCTGAGCAGTAACCATGAGGTTTAGATCCCAGCTTGTCTAAAGCAGGACTTTGATCTTGTCTTGAAGAATTCTGTTTGTGTCAAAGCTTTTTTCTTTCTCTTCAGTTTAAGGCAACACTAAGATGTAAACACTGTCTGGTTTTTGTTGTGTCTCTGCAGGAAGAGAAAGCGTGAGGACCAGCAGCCTGAAGACCAGCGGCCCTTGCACTCCTAAGCTCTACTGTATGTCACCAGAACACGACCCGCTGCCCTACCTCAAACATGTGGGAATACTTTAAACACAGCCAGAAGCTTCAAGGTACAGATATTTGCCTATTTGGGGTTTCTTTGGCTTTAAACAGACATATAGTGGCAGCAAAGAGCTCCAACATCTACGTGTTCGAAGGCAGCAGGAGGAGGAGGAGGAGGAAACAGCTCGCAGCTGGGAGGAGTTTGTGTGTAACATTTTAAAACAGCATTATTTATTATTTTTACATGGGCTCCGTCTTTTGGCTTCAAACATTGTTAATAATTAAGAAATTAATTTATAGGGGGACAAATACATCACTGTTGAAAAAATGGGTGGCGATGGGCTCGGCCAGTCGCTGATGGTCCATACTGTATATTCACTGCGGTCAAGCCAGTCGACACTGGCGCGCTCACTAAATTAAGCTGCTCGCATACAACGTGCGGTACGGTAACAGAGTCTCGTGACATAAGCGGGCCCACAGGTGATTAAATAGAGTAACAAAGACTAAAGGGGAAGCACAATTCAAATAATTTCTTCAAAACCTTGAGAGTTAATCACAGAAATAAATATGTCATGTCACTGTAGATTTTGGTTGATAAACTACAGTAGGTTAAACTTTCTCCAGTTTGTCATTCCAGGTTTGACATTTTTTTCATAATTAGACATGAATTTATTCAAAATTCTTGAAAGTTGCCACAAAACTCTTTGGATTCTGCTCAAGGAACATCTAAACTGTCACCAAAATAAATATGATGCCCCCCCCCCCAAAATGACCCCCTGACGCCGGGGCTGGCTACTTAGCGTTTGGAATAACTATTAGTTATTTTAACTACACCCTCTTCTAATAACTATTGGAAGCTTATTTTAGGATTATAATGAAAAGTGATAAACTGTCATTTAACCCTGATAATAGCTAATATTTATTGAAGGTATCTAGGTTCTTTGAAAGAGTACAGTGAATTGAAATACCTTATTAATAATGTGAAGCTGAGACCATAAAGATTGAACAACCATTTAATTTGAAAAACCTAAGAACACAGACAGATAAGACAGTTTGAAAACACAATTAATATTCTTAAACATGTTGAGGATGTTTAAAGATGGTTTTAATTGTGAGTTTTAACGGACCGTAGCATATGTTTTAATGACTAGGGAAGTTGGTTAATTTAGTTAACCTAGTTGGGACTTTAAGAGTCAATTTAGGGCTAATTTGAGTTGTTATTGAATTTGAATGAGCTTAATTTAGTGTGGAAGAGTTAAGCTTTATCAAAGCAAGGCCTCTCGATCAGAAAGGGGTCTCTTACTGAGTTGCAGGTCTCGTGGGTCCCAGCAGGGTGAGGGGGCCTCTGGCTGAGGTGGAGCTCGTCCCCAGGATGAAGGCCCAGTTCCCAGAGGAGGCAGTTTCAGCTGGTTCACCTGGGAATCGTCTGATGGCCCTGAGATCCGTACGACAGTAAGGAGGTCACCATCGGCATGGTGACTGCAGGTTGAGCCTGTCCCAGCTTGGTTGGTTACTGGGACAGCATTTCTGTTTGATGCTGTTCGAGAGTTTCCGCAAACTCTCCTGGAACCAGCAGATAAGGATGAAGAGGCGCCCACGCAAGCAGGTGTTTCTCGAGGCCTTGTTCAAAGCTGATGAGGGTTCAGCTCAGACTAATTTGTACCCGAACTGAAGATTAGTTTTGAGAATAAGTTATCTTAAGTTTAACCAATCAGAGAATATTAAGTGTACCAACAAAACATGAGTTAGTGGACCTGTGGATGGCTCTGATTGGTTAGGGGAACTGTGAGGGGTTTTTACCAACTCCTTATGACTTCCGCCCATTAAAACTCACTTTATGAATGTGATTAAAAATGCATGAAGCAGAAGACACATATAACACTTTGAGAGTGAATGACCCTGACGAGAGGAACACTGCAGGAGACTGTTCTGTAAACAAGAGATTACAGTTTGAATACCAGTCTTCGGTTTTAAAGAAGAGACATCTTTAAAGAGTAGTTTTTATTACACAGCTAGTGTCCAGTTGAGGTCATCTGGGAGACGGACACCTGAAAGTGGACGGTTGCCCACCTGTAGGAATGTTAATTCAGGTTAAACCATAATCCAAGAGTCATTGTATTCCAAGTTATTGGGAAAGAACTGGATTGTTTGTGATGGTCACAGGGGTCAGGGGTTATAGCATATTTGATAGTGCTACACTATAAATGTCCTTCTTATTCACTTTGAACATTTATGGTAAAGCAGGAAAGTGGAGATACACTTGTTTTTTGGACAGAGCTCATTTATTTTTATTTACACAAAATCAGCTTTTCTGGTCAAAGGCACATTATGGTGTCATCAAATACATTTTATGAATCATTTATGACTTAATTATAAACACTAAGTTTTATTTGCATTATTATTATAAATCTTAAATACAGCAGTTTGTATGTACAACAGCAGATTTAGAGGAAATACAGCATTTTATGTATAAAATGAGTTGATTAGGCAGCAGTTCAGTAGAGTCCACTTTTGATTTGTATGTTTACATTCAAAGTGAATTATTATTATTATTTCAGGATTATGTTCCTGTGGTTGGTTTTCACACTCAGAGAGAGAACAGCTGGTCATGTGACGCGTCCTGTTGCCGGCTGGGTTGCGGTGGAGGTCTGGGTGTGGAGGACGGCACGCCGCGTATCGTCTGGTTACTTTGGTCCGCCACCTTCGCCCGATCCTCCAGGAACTTGTCGAACTCTGAGAGGGACGTGTTTGTTATAAATACAAGCTCAAGTTTTCATACTTGAATGACCAAAAAATGACATTTAATAGGAGAAACGCACCTGCACTTGTGACTCCCTCGCAAACTGAAGACTGCTCTTCCTGCTATTTGAAATACAGTAAATATTGTGTCAAACTACCATTCCACAACATTATACATAGTTTATATTTGACTTACCATATCACAGGACAGCCAATTTTCGATATCCTTCTGCAGAGGGTTGTTTGCTGGCTGCATCTAAAAGGAATCAAACAGTTTTTTAAATGCATTTCTTTACATCATATTTAGGCAAACTAAATCCATGTGTGTGTTGTTGTTGTGTACACACCCCTCCTGTGACCTGCAACCTTGAGTCCAGAGCTTCTGCAAGGCCCTCCACAGCTCCAGGATCCTCGTACCTCACGCTAAAACACACAAACACTTCATGAAGACGCATTAAATGACTAAATCCTAAGTGAAAAGTTCCTTAAATGCTCAAATGTGAGCAGATTTGACTAAATTTCAGAGTTTTTCCAAACATGTATGATCGTGTAAATATACCAGATATATGATGTTCACAACTAATCAACATTAGCAAACCTAAAAAAAAAAAATAAAAACTCAGTTTTGCAGATATTGAGCTGAAATTTGGTGTTGCAGTAGCTGAGAGTTACACTCATAACATTCTTTGAGCGCTTCACATTGTGTGTGAATTTAGCTTAAAACTGAAGGGGTCAACTCTTTCTGTCCGTTAGTAGAATACTTCATGAACCACCAGGTTTGGGTGTCCGGGGATCGGACTGTCAAAGCTCCCGCCTTGTTCCGCCACCCGACCCACAATGCACTGGACCCTTCATGCTCCTCCTGCAGGTGGTGGGTCCACAGGTGGATGAGCCGGTTTGGGCCCGGCCGGGCCCCATGGGCTAAAGCCCGGCCAGCAGGCGCTCGCTCACGGGCCCCAACCCCAGGCCTGGCTCCAGGATGGGACCCCAGTAACCCTCCAGGCTGGGTACTCTGGCTCGTTGATTGAACCTCCATGAAGAGTCTTCTGAACCACATTTTGTCTCACCCTTCACCTTTGACTAATTTGCCATGGGAGACCCTACCAGGTGCACAAATGCCCCAGACAACATAGGTCCTTGGATCATTAAGGCTCAAACTCCTCCACCATGATAAGGTAGCGGTTCAAGGAGGAGCCAGTTGAGGTGGTTCAGGCATCTTGTTAGGATGCCTGCTGGACGCCTCCCCAGGGAGGTGTTTCAGGCATGTCCTGCCAGCAGGAGGCCCCCAGGTCGACCCAGGACACGTTGGAGGAAGTACATCTTCAATCTGGCCCGGAAATGTCTTGGGGTCCTGCTGGAGGAGCTGGTGGAGGTGGCCGGGGAGACGATGGTCTGGGACTCCCTGATTGGGATGCTGCCCCCGCGACCCAGACAGGCGGAGGAAGACGAGACGACAAACCACCAGGTGAATTTTATAGAAACAAGATGAACACACACACCCTCCAATACACACACACAGCTAATCAGATTTAGCAAACAAGATCTCATAATATTGAATGAGATTAATTTAAAACTCTGGCATAAAATGAAGTGAATGATATTGTCAAGGAGCGCTAGGGATTTAATGACATATTTCATAGTGTCGTTTTTATTATTAAATATGTCTGACACAAAAAATTAAAGCTGTCTTGACCTGCAGTGATCAGTAAAGTCCGTTTTAGACTCTGTCAAATGAAGGGAAGTTAATTGATGGTTGTGCCTCTTTAATTCTAGTTTGACCCACTCACCTTTTCCTCTGCTCAGCCAATGAGCTGCCTCTGGTTTGGGCAAACATGTCAAACTCCTCCTCTTCCTCTGCAAAACAGATTTTCAAATCTTATTAACTTACTGTAGCTAGCTGTAGCAGTTAGAGTTGCTAGTTATTCACATAATTGATTCTTTCTGAGCATCACATTAGTCCCTGACATTTGTTTGGAATCTGAGAGAAAGAGAGAGAGAGAGTGTGTGTGTGTGTGTGTGTGTGTGTGTGTGTGTGTGTGTGTGTGTGTGTGCGTGCGTGCGTTTTAACATATCCTAATCATGTGATGTTCAGCCACAACTTTCTCTTTTCCACTAAAAATAAAACAAACACTTAAAAACAAGATATCTAGTTACTTATGATCGAAGCAGAAGTTGGTGGAAGTTTACTGACTGTGATTGGCTGACAGCTGATGATTGATGTGGGTGCTGACTGTTGATTGGCTGCTTGTTGAAATGACAGCAGGCTGTTTGTTGGCGGAAGGCTCGGGGCTGAACTCGATGAAACTCGGACTCGTTGCAGAGCTCTGTGATGCAGACGGTGTCAGGTCGTGACTGAGAGCGGACTAAAGAAACAGACGTCACAACTGAGACAAACATCTGCTTTTATTAATTCGAACCAAACAAAACTTGTTCCTTTACCTGTTGAGTATTTGCACTTTGGGACTTGTTCAGTCTGTCGAACCTAAAGCAGAAACGCAGTAAGCATTTAAACACAACTTGTCTAACATCACGAAGGTTCAAACTTATCATCTGCAGAGCACCTCTCGTAGCGAATGAAGGCGTTGTTGAGGTCATCGTTGACTATGAGCAGTTCTTCCATGAATCCTTCATCCTGCAGCTGAGGGATCAGCTCCACCACACGAATCTGCATGTTCTTACACGTAGAAAACAGCTGCTGCTGGGACAAAACAAACAAACAAAAGAAGAGCATGCTACAGATTAAACAGCAAAAGATTTTTTGTAATAAATCAAATCTGCTCCGAGTTGTTTTTCTAGTTTATGTTTGTGGTATTTCATATTTTTACAAAAATGACAAATTTCCTACATTTCCCATAATCCTTTGACAGACTAAACTTGAACCTCTTTGCCTCTGAATGGCACAGCTGGACACTAGTTTTTGTATTTTAGTGTCAAATTTGATTCCTTTTTACATGAAGACATAAAAACATTCCTCATCAGCGGGTTAGGAGGAGGCTGCTAGAATAATTATATTCAGCAACAAGTTTTATTCAACAACAAAGAGTGACATAATGAAGGTCATAAAAGCATGGTTTTTACAGTGACAAAATCTTATTGGAATTGCTCAAAATAATGTTGTCCTACTGCACTATGGCCAATTTAATTTATAGCTTCACGTACTTTATTAAAACTTCACGCTCATTCAAAACTTTGAAACTATCATAGTAATATTTAAGCATTTTCAAGGATTTTAAGCGTCCATAAGAACCCTAAAAATGGATATTACATGAGATTGAAAGGAAACAAAGTGATGGAGCATAAAATACATTTGTTATAAAATGTAGAGAAAAAAGCATCTGAAAGAACAATTCTGGTGAAAAATCCTTCATCAAGCAGCTGAACGTGCTGCATACTTACCGTATTTTCCGGACTATAAGTCGCCCTTTTTTTCATAGTTTGGCTGGTCCTGCGACTTATATACCGAAGTATATAATTTTGATTAATTTAACATGTTTGTCACTTTCACACCTAAAACCGCTAGATGGCGCTCTAGGCCTGTGTACCAATCAGCCGCCAGGCTTGGTAGTATTACCATAATGACGGACGTGTGAATGAAGATCACACCTTGGTGCAACAGAGGGAGGTGTTGTTGCTAATAACGTAGCAAAGGTGAGCTGACCCCGACTGGAAAAAGTATCTAAAATTCAGGTAAACACCGGAAAGCTGTTATACACTCAACGGAGATGCAAACTGGAGCGACGCGGAGATCCGGGTGCTTCTGGCGTTATGAGCAGCAGCAGAAGTCGCCTGTTTGTTTACTAAGGGAACTTCCGTCTCACCTCTCTGTAACGCTGCACGTCGACAGCACGAAGACCGCCCCATACCGCCAGTGAGTAATCTTTTGTTTAAAGCACGTGATTGCGCAACATTACCGGCACGGTCTGAACCCTTAGCTCCCAGATACCGGCTCAGCTTCGCGGCAAATTGCCGGCATTGTTTTATGAAAACAGCTAATAATGTGAAATACCAGTTCTTGGTCTCAGATTTTGTAAAATAAAATTTCCTCCAAAAGTGCGACATATGTGTTTTTTTCTTCTTTATTGTGCATTTTTGAGCTGGTGCGAGTCATGCGACGTATACTCCGGAGCAACTTGTAGTCCGGAAAATATGGTAGATGTTTTCTTAATTTATTGGTCAAATATGATGGTAAAATGATATTTAGGAAATCAAGGTAGAATTTACATGAAGTCTTGGGTCATTTAATGATGCCTCGCCTTCTTCCGCTTATCCGGGTCCGGGTCGCGGGGGCAGCATTCCAAGTCGGGCAGCCCAGACCATCTTCTCCCCGGCCAAGTCCACCAGCTCCTCAGCTGAGACGCCCAAGACATTTCCGGGCCAAACTGAAGATGTACTTTCTCCAACGTGTCCTGGGTCGACCCGGGGGCCTCCTGCTGGCAGGACATGCCTGAAACACCTCCCTGGGGAGGCGTCCAAACAAGATGCCCGAACCACCTCAACTGGCTCCTTTCGATATGGAGGAGCAGCGGCTCTACTCCGAGTCTCTCCCGGATGTCCGAGCTTCTTACCCTATCCCTAAGGCTGAGCCCGGCCACCCTGCGGAGGAAACTCATTTCAGCCGCTTGTATTCGCGATCTCGTTCTTTCGGTCATTACCCAAAGCTCACGACCAGGTGAGGACTGGGAGGTAGACCGACCGGTAAATCGAGGGCTTTTTGCGGATGATGTGGTCCTCCTAGCTTCATCAGGCTCTGACTTTCAGCTCTTGCTGGGGAGGTTCGCAGCCGAGTGTGAAGCGGCTGGGATGAGGATCAGCACCTCCAAATCTGAGGCCATGGTTCTCGACCGGAAGAAGGTGGATTGCCAACTCCGGGTCGGGAGAGAGGTTCTGCCTCAAGTGGAGGAGTTCAAGTATCTCGGGGTCTTGTTCACGAGTGAGGGAAGGAGGGAGCGGGAGATCATTTAATGATGGTTTTATGAAGAAAATAACTATCAATTATGGGTGTTTAAGGTATCTCCAGTATACAGAAAAAAAAACAACAACAATAATAATAATAGTACTAGGATGTTGACAGGTTCAGGTTCTGTAGGTGTTCTATTCTGTTAAGTGTAAGGGGCAAATACTTTTTCACAGCACCATTTAAATGCGTGACTAAACCATTACATTCCCTCACCTACAAGCTGTGTTAACAGTGTGGCTGATGAGGTCATAGTCTCTGAGGTGATTGGCTCACCTGGAGCAGCTGTGTATCATCTGGTTTACACTGTCCAGGTGTTAGTTCGTTTAACATCTGAGACATTACTGTGAGGTTTCCCTTCACCAGCGCCAGCTCCCTGTGCAGCTTCTCCTCCTGAAATTTCACAAAATGAGAAAAATCCATAAACCAACGAGTGCCACTGGGGATGCTGTTGTTACAAAGAGTAACAAAAATACGCAAAACAGTCACACACAACGATTTTTTAAAAATTGCAATCTGTGCGTTAAAAGCAATAACTAAACTATACGCCCATTCTTCACTTTACTGTCTGTTATTTTAGTGGAGCACAAATATGAGTTAAAGAGTCTTTTACATGCATCAGCCAACTAATCTGTGTGTGTGTGTGTGTGTGTGTGTGTGTGTGTGTGTGTGTGTGTGGGGGGTTCTATACCACCATGGTAACAGAGACAACCCTTAAAAATTCCTCACATATTCCTGAGTCAACAACCTTGAAGTATTTTGAGTTAAAAAGGGAGCAATGACTGAGAAATGAATCATTTAAAAGACCAGTGAGATCAATTGTGGAGCGACCGTTGTTAGAGAGGTTGTCCACTGACCTCCTGATCAGAGGACATTTTTTTCTAGTTTGATCAGAAGAAAACTAAATTCTGAAAAAATTAAACAGAAACAACTAATTTAGTGGGATTTTCCCTTTAAATATGAAACAAATTCCACCTCACTACCAGTTCAGTCAGCCCTTAGGATGTGGTACCTGTTCTGGAGACAGTTGGACTGGTCCGTCACCGGACTGGACTGGAGGTGACGTATTTTGACTGGAGGTGCTGGGAGGAGCTTGTGGTTGGGACTGATGTGTGGGAGCAGCAACAGGAGCCACCTCAGGGGTCTCGTTTTCTGGAATGCTCTGCAGGATTTGCCAGAAGGGTAAGATGTGTGCAGACAACCAGACATGTATGTGATTATATGTCATATTAACATGCAGTCGCACCCTGTTTGGGGTGTGGATGGGGGACAGCGCGTCCAGGTCTGTCATGGGGAACTCCAGACCTCGCCTCCTCAGGTCATCGTACACATATACCACCCCCGACAAGGACGGAGAGCTGCGAAAGGCGTCAGCCCATGACTGAAAGGAAAGAAAAAAGGGGAACTGTTTAAGTGGGGCTGCTCAATTTCAGAAAAAGAAAAACAATTTGAAAATAACATCATCATTCCTTCCAATCAACAGTTACACAAAAGTAGTTTTGTGCGGCGTGAGGTCATGAATGACAAAGAACTTTAAAGACAACGCTGTTACAGTAGGTGTTTATCCAGGACATCATTAAAAAAGGGTTTCTGAAACTCAATGGGACATTTCCTGGTTAAATAAATATCGTGATGCATATCATATTGCCAGATTCATGCCAATACACACCCCAAATGTATATAGATATATATGTGTGTATGTACAGGATGTTCTGTCTACATGAATTACTTTTTGGTATGATGATTGAATAAATACTACATTTTAGTTTCATCCTGAATTTTCACCAGAAAGCCACACATCCCTTCCTTCTGGTGAGCAGTGTAAATAAACTATTTTAAAAGAATCAGATTTACTTGATAAATATGATTCTGGAAACAAAAACTTCTGTTATTGTGATGGTGAGTTCACAGACCAGGAACTACTGTATGAGTGTTTTTTAAGTTGCTGCTTGAGAATGGTGCATTCACAAACCAACAACTAAAGAAGCTGATTTATGAGTTACAGATCAGCTGATTTCAATAACAAACTGATTTTTTGGTGCATCTCAATTTGTTATGATTGTGAATGAGCCCGTTGGTCACATTTAAAATGACTGAATAGGAAAGAAGTTTGTTAATGGAAATAATATGATAATGAGACATTAGTGTTTACAGTGTGGTCACACACACACACACACACACACACACACACACACCTGTATAAGGCTGAGAATACGGTCATGAAGGACTGTGGGTGGATTATATTTGGGCAGAATGGAACGAACCAGAACCCCTTCAACAAACTCGCGCGTGGCCACCAAAACGTGGAAGCGATGGCCGCAGTTCTTCACACAGGTCTCTAGAACCTGAGGGAGCAGAACACAAAGCAACAAATTTACATTTTTATTATTTTTTTCCTTCTGTGATTTGGGTATGTTCAGTAAAAGTTTGAACATTCACTCAGTAAACTAGTTAAGTAAACATTCATCTCCTCTGGGTCAGCAGCCACAGAGGAGGATTCTGGTCTTTAACCCTCGCACTGTCCTTATTTTTACGGTATTTTCAAGTCTTTTGGGGTCAAGTTGACCTCCTAAGACAGCACAAGGGTTCTTCATGACAGGATGAATAAAACAAAAGCAGCAATCATCACTCACAGTCAGAGCCAACATAATCTCGCTGAAGTTCTTGTTTCCTACGATTCTCCTCTTAATGGCTTTGATAGCATCTTTAGGCCTGAAGGAAAAAACAACTGGATCAGATGTTTTCATAATCTTTGATTAAATCAAAACATACAATAAAGAGAAAACAAAGAGAAGTTTTAAGATTGTAGAGTTTTGTTGATTTTTATATGTAATGGCTACAACCAATCCCCTTCCATACCCTTCATCTGTCTCGTTGATGATGTCACAGATCTCCATGTTGAGCGCCCAGTCCTCTGACTGCAGAGAGCCGCTGGTGGCTCGCTCTGTTAAATTAAATAAGGGTGAAATTATTAGTTTAACAATACAATAATAATATGAGGATACAGCAGACTCTCCTTTAGAGAGGAAATGTTACAACCCTTTTTTACAAGTTAGTTGGTTTTCTGAGGTCCTGACATCCTATAAGTACCGTGCAAATGCATTCAATCATTAGCTTTTGATTCTGTTTCCGAAGAGTCATTTTTTCTTAAGATCTTTATCTTAAAGCAGCACTGAGCAGTTTTTAACACTTTAAGTTAGAGCATTAAAATTGATCTCAATGATTATTTAGTTAGGAACTTGACCAGTTTCATGTTTGACAGCACTCTGCACCCCTCTACTGGCCAGATACCGCACTAGACAGTTTTGAGCCTCGGCCCGTACCTCGGCCGATGATGTAACTTTCTGCTTTACGGCCGGGCCATAGTAACCGGCCTAGCAACGAGGAGGGATCGTTTCAGCAAGCGTTTCACGGTTTAACCAGTCAGATTATTAACCACATGGTGAAATATTGTAGAAAATAATGTTCTGAAAGATTTCCTCACACCACCTCACAGATATATAAATATAGAAATAATTCAGCCCGAACCTGACGAGACCTGAATGTCTCTGCGAGCTGACTCGAGCACGGTGAAGCCGGAAGGTAAAAACATCAAACCAGAGAGAGGATGATGATTATGAAGCGGACAGGTCGACCCCCCCCACGGCCAATGGTGTGGCGACGGAGGACCGCTGCCGTGTTGTTCCCATATCCCGGACGGACAAAACAGCGGAGGCTCCACTCACTCCCCTCTGGCTCAGTGACTCCCAGCGGCGGCTTGGCTGACACGCAGACCCGAGGCTGAACCAGGCGGCGTCATCCTGCAGCTACGCCTGGGTTAATCTCTCCTACACCGACCTGATAATCAAAGCCTTCCTCTATAACACCTCACAGGTAAATAAATCCATGGAATCTATGACGCCCGATGAAACGCCGACACCGGACCGGAGTAGCCTACACCCATGAGCTAGCTAGCTAGCTGCTATCCTAGCCACGATGTTTTGCGCCAGGCGCCAGCTAAACGAGACTGAAAGCCCATCAGATCTGCACAAGGGACCCAGGGGTTTTGCTCACCAGCAGACCCTAAAGTCTCATCAGGTTCGCGCTGAATTACATGGTTCATTTTAGGGATGGGACGATACACTTAAACTCACGATACGATGCACCTCGATATGTCAGAGTCACGATACGATATTTCACGATACGATATCAAGAAGAAGAAAAAATAAAAAATATTACTGTATAATACCAACTTGTTTATTTTTGTTTCAGTTGCACACGGGGAAACACAAGGCCTAACAGGCCAAACACAAACCAGAACACTCCCTTAGTGCTGCTCTAACCCTAGGTTGTTATCTCAGGTTTGTTTCTGATCACGACTTCTAAACCTCCTACTCTCAACCCAAGGTTTAAAACTGAAGGAGGCTCTTTAATGGGAGACAATGAGTCTTCAAAATAACTGGAAAATTCAGCTGTTTTCAATTCAAACTGAACATGATCATGTCCAGGATGACAGAGAATCTACTCCAACATGCTGCAGCGTTCTGTCAAAAGGGAATCTGAAACTTCAATCTAGCTGCTGTCAGTAACAATAAAACAGATTTAAAACATTAAAACTCTAAGCAGATTAAATAGTTCAGAAAAAGCAAAATAATAATATTAATCTCACAACTTTGTGTGTTGTCAGATTATTATTATTATTACTAATAATAGGTTCATTTATTGGTCAGCCATTTCAGGTCCTAGAGGGCTGAACCCAGCAGCTTCTCATCTGGAGGACTTTAATTATTTTACAGTTTATTTGTTCAGCGTTCTGACGTCTGGCTCATATAGATGAGTGAGTGTAGATGTGTCTGACTGTTGATTTCTGCAGTGAGACATGAAAACTCACCTCACTCCAACACCTTTAAATCCACCGTGTTGATGTATTTTAACGAACTTCCTCCGGTATTTCCACGGTAGTTTTTGTTGCAGGACGCAAAGTTTACATCACTCTGATGGAGTAAAAGTTCGGCAGATATACTTTCACTTTCATTTCCGGCGCTGAGCTCCGGGACAGCAGGGAGGAGAGGGGGAGACGCGACGCTGCACACAGAGGGTCTGCAGGCTGCATGATCAGCTGTGAAATACTTTGTTCAGTCTTGGCAGATCACGTTTTTTTTTTTTTTCAGGGACATCACCCGATTCTGTTCAGCAGCTGATGCTCGATGTCAACCCTAAATTGCCTGCATTACTACTACTCACGCAGCAGCGCCATCTAGTGTTTATTTCGCGATTCATTTTTTTTTCAACTCGATGCATTTCGTCACGTTTTATATCGCGAAATTTCGCCAAACGGTATTTCGTCCCATCCCTAGTTCATTTTATTCTGCTCACACACACCTGAAGCGCACACCTGTATGCTCAGACAGCTGAGAGAGAGGCAGAGAGAGAAAGATAGACCATTTATGAACTTATAATATTTATACATTCAAAAGAAATGTAAAAACAACAACTTGTCTGAAAGATTATTAGCTGAAAAGCTCCAGTTCAGGTGTGAGATGATTTACGACAGTAAAATTGAAACTTTCAACCATAGCCTCCTACTGCCCCCTACTGGTTAAAAGTCACTCAGTATTGATTTAAGGTCCATCTTTTTCCTTTATTTATTTTTTACCCTTTTCTTCTTTTCTGTACTAAAAAACTAAAAACTTTTTAGTGTTTGTTTGTTTTAGTCACATAACTCTGACCTAAACCCTTCCGACAGTGTCGAGTCAACATTTAAGACAACTACACTATCGCCTCTTGTTTTTCTTAAACTGAAATAGTGGAAAAATACCAAAGACTGACAGAAACAGGTGACTCCCAAAGAGCTGTTAGACGGTAAATGATCAGCTGAAGGATGAAGGCTGGTTTAGGGCTTTGATTAGTTTGACTTTTATACACAGGTCATCTACCAGAAATACTTTTTCAGCCCAACGTTTCTTATATTATCCACTTGCTGACTTTCTCCATGACTTTAAACTCCTTGTATATTCTGCTGTTTTATTCAAACTGAGCAGAAAATGAGAGAAAAAAAACAACCAAAGTTCAAAGAAAAACTTTTAAAGATAGTCTAAGGAAAATTCCTCAAGGCAGCTTTAATAAATTACTAGAAAATATGTTTACTTGGAATGAAAAATAAATAGAGAAAAGATGGATTAAAACTTACATATTTGGTAAGTATTATATACAGTTGGTCTTTTATGGTAAAAGCAAACTTTTTAAGAGTTTAAAAGTTTTATCTGTTAGGTACTGTTGCATGTTTTATTAAATGATAACATTTTATTTTGTTATCTTGGCTTCTTCTTCTTCTTACAGTGCATGGCCATAGAAAACTGGAAGTTCAAATTTCTGACTGGTAAATAAGTCAGGTTTCTTCCTATAATATAAACCATTATATCAAATACAGCTAGGAGTTTTGAGTGAGTTGTGACTTTAAAAGCATACTATGCAGTTTTGACTTGTTTTAGCACCCCCTAGTGTCCTTTTTAAGTCACTGTCGTAAAAACGTTAGCATTGTTTTTGCTCAGAAACACCTAAATCTAGTAAGTAAGTAAAGTTTATTTATAAATCTCCCTGTTGAAATGTCTCCTCAGCCTTCACTGCTTTCCACTGGAGCGGTTCATCACTCATTCAAAGAAATCAGCTGTGTTCAAGCAGGGAGAGTTTTTAAAAAGCAGGAATCATGAGCTAAAAACACTCCAGAGCTAGCATAACAGCTAGCCACATTGGGTTAGCCTAACCCTCGTGAGATACGTGACTTGTGAGGCTTCAGGGTCCGGACCGGAGACTTATTAGCACATAATGACTCAAGAAAAGATTTAAAGATATGAAAAAGTTACACAGTATGCCTTTAAAATCCCCTAAAAATGCCCTCTCAAAAATGCAAATCTACAAAATTTTCATGCCTTGTCTACTTTAATGCCACACCTTTATGATGACTGATGGCTACACATAATTACTGTTATTTTGATTTTACTTTTAAGTCTTACCGGCCTTAACAGAAGAACAGCTGATTTAAGAAGGAAAAACAGGATAATTAATGATTTTGTGAGTCCTAAACTAACCCCTATGATGACCTTTTGTAAGTTTTAAAGCCGCTGGGTTAATCATCGCTAATGATTAACCCACTGAGATGATCACTGTGTCCATGTCTGAAACCACATGTTGATCTATTATCCATGTCTGCTATCTGGCTGCTGCAGGCCCAACAGCATTAAGGTAAGCCAGCTGAACACTTGGGTTCATATGGACTAAAAATCATCATTTCAACTTGTAAATTTAAGGTTTAGGTACAGAAGTAAAGGGTATTTTGAAATGGTAGGCCCACCTATAGCATGAGATATTATGTTTTCTCTAAAAATGAAAGAAAAAAATGTGAATTTGAGAATTTGTTCTTGTTAAATTCTAACTAGTTAAATGAGCTTAGAGATAACACTGGAATCCTCTGGAAAATTGATTAGAAAACCAGTGTTTGACATTAAAAAAACTTTTTTTTTCTGGTTATATAAAACTGGGTCAAACTTTAAGATCTTTTTGCACTCAGAGGCAGCTTTTTGCACTCCATCAGCTCCTCATAAGTCTCTAAATCTCATTCCTTTCCACCAACCACACTTCACCAAAGCCCCAACCTTTCCTTTCTCAATCCCATTTACTCCCTTCCCCTCCCTCTGACTCTCCCCCTCCAGCTACCTCCACTTCATGTGACTGTCAGCTGCTTCTGTTCTCGTTTGCCTCAGAACTAGCTGACATCTGTGTGCGAGAAAGTGAGTGAATAAAATAAGAGGAAGGAATGGCTGAGATGGGTGTGTAGTCTCCACTCATGACTGCCCTGATGACACATCTTCCATCTGCTGGTCAGCAGCCGAAAATATAATTTAAAAAAGGTCTTGGATTAGTTTAGTGACTTCACAATAAGAGGGAAAATCCAGCTCGTTGCGTGAAACCCGTTATATTACCGTAAAAGATGTGAAAGTGTGGTTAGATAAAAACACCCCAGTCACTGAGGAAGTGAAGAGTCACCGAGCAGCTTCGTGATTCGCTGTACGGGTTGTCGCTTAACTTACAGTAACCAATCACGTGCAAGAATACAAAAAAGTCCCACCTCCATCTGCGTCGCTGCATCTACAATCTGTTTTTGACTTTTTAAGAGTTCAGCAGGAACATGTTCACCACGAAACCGTCGTCAAATTGTTTAAAATAACCGGCAGCGTGGGTTAAAAATCCTAAAGACCTGCTGGTGAGTTTTTAAATTAAACAAATGGCTAAAAACAGCCATTAAGACGCTAAAATCTGCTGCTAACTTACCGATTCTCTGTCCGACAGGCGTAGAAAAGTGGTTTCCGATTAGAAACTCCATCGTCTCCCCGAGTGAAAACATCCTGAAAACGTACAGCTACTCGTTGAGTCTAAAACTGAGTGAGTTCGGGGACTGTTGGGCTCCAGACCGCCGTGTTTCCTTTTTGCTTTCAGACTGTTTTCAGAGGCGCTCCGGATCCGAGAGGTCACGTGACAACACAGACAGGAAGTAGCTCTGATCACATCATTTAAACCCATCATAAGACAAACTCTGGACGGATTTCATTTGATACATTATGCAAATGGCCTTAGTAAACAGAAAAGACAGTTTTCAAATGATGGTTTTATTTATTAAAAGAAAAAGTGAACCAAAACTTTCTGTGTGAAAACGGTTTTACTTCAAAAACTGTAATCAAGACAAGTGTTTGTGATAATAACTGGTAACAAGTGTCGAACACTTCTGTGAATTTT
This sequence comes from Callopanchax toddi, assembly GCA_006937965.1. Lineage (NCBI taxonomy): Eukaryota > Metazoa > Chordata > Actinopteri > Cyprinodontiformes > Nothobranchiidae > Callopanchax > Callopanchax toddi. Next base: position 2,361,156 of record SSNR01000007.1, on the reverse strand, counting down.
GTTTTACTTGTAGAAAAAACTATTTTAAATCAGCCACACCGAAGCATTTTCTAGCATGAACAGTTTGGTAAAGGTCAAACATTCTTCAGGTTTTCTGGTAGAGGGCAGAATTCATGATGTTTTAGGATAAATGTGCGACAACCCCTTGTGTTCTGTTTGGTCATCATAGGTTTTTGCCTTGCAACTGTCCCACGGATGCCATTTTTCATTAGGAAGTGACTTGAAAACACCAGGAGTTGAAGCCTCTCTTTACTGATATGAAAGGGCAGTTGGTTCCACAGTTTAGGAGCTACAGCTGACTTTGTGGATCTTTGTGGTCCACTAGAGCAAACGATTGTCAGATCAAAAACACCTGAAGAGCACAAAAGGCTGCAGGAGGTCAGAAAGATCCTGAGCCCTTTACGAGCCATGTGCATCAACAGCAAAACTTTTAACTTACTTCTAAATTACTTACTTACTTACTTCTAAATACTTTAGATTAAAGCCTCTGTTTAAAAAAGGCTGGCATTAATACAGAACTAATCTATTTCTCTAAATCAAACTAGGATCAACAAACAGTTGATTTATAATTTAACAAGGGAGGTAATTCCTTATTCACACAGGGCCTTTAGGGCATTTTTAGAATCACATTTTTTGTATTCTTCCATTTTGTTTTGCCTGTTTTGTGTTTTTCTTCTTGAGCATTGTTGTTTTGTAACAGAGGCTTGTCAAATTGTGTTCAGCAAGCAGAGCATCAGTGAAATCCTTCACAAAACATCACAGTCACAACAATTATTATGATTATCACCAATTAACCAGAAAATTTCATAATTACTAAAATTATTACTTCAATGTCACATTGCTGCAGTGTCGCCTGTCACATCTCTAAGAACAATAATATTTGCTATACTAATTAGGTTGATTTGTTTACAATCAGTTACCTTAAAAGGAATTTTAATATAAACATTTAATCTATCTCGTATTCTCGCTACAGGTAAAGTTTCAAAACACTTTGGTGCAAACAGCAACACCTGGTGTCTGTATTCTGCATGACAACAGTGGAGAATAGTCAAGATCCAGATGGACAAAACGCATAAGCATATTAATGAGGAATATATTTAAAATCAAGAAGATATTTCACCAACTGATGATCATTTAAAGCCACATTCCAGGATTTGGGAGTTTTCCAGGGTTAGACGCTTTTTAATTTCCTAGAGACGTTTTATGATTTCTTCTGAGGATAAACAACCTGTGCATTTAAAGGCACATTAAAGTAACTTTTTCATATTTTTAAATATTTTTCTTGAGCCAGTATGCGCTAATCTGACCCTTTACAGGGTTAATGAAAAGTCACTCAGCCCCATCTGCTGCTTGTATCCAGAATACCATGTTTGTAACTTCTGAGCCTCTGGTCCGGTGCCCTGAAGTCTCACAAAGTCACGTAAATCGCGAGAAGCAGTAACGTTTTACGGCAATCCATGTTTCCACCTGAGAACCTGCCCAGGACAGACAAGCTGAAGACACAGACATCATAGATATGAGCTAAGAGATCTAGTGTATCGTGTTCATCATGGAGGAGTTCATTTTTATGACTGTGATTTATAACAGACACTAGGGGGTGCTAAAAACAAGCCAAAATTGTCTAGTGTGCCTTTAAGTATGTGTTATTTTCAGAGATGGATCTACAGGTTGTTTTGTTTGAAGTCTGAAGATTATGTATAATCACAATGATCAAAACCCACAGAAACAAAGAGAAAATAATAAACATTCACATCTAGTAACTAAGAAACCTTTACGGTAATAATTTAAAAACGAGCTAATTTAATTAATGTGCAACCATGAATCTCATTTTCAGACCTTGAGTAATTCCTGTTTTTTCATATATTTTAGTTATTAAGTTGTTTTAAATGCAAAAAAAAAAAAAAAATAGAGTAAATGTTTTGAGATTTTAGCTCCTTATTGTGGAAGATTTGCAATTTATCTCTCTATCTTCTTTACATCAACCAGCAACCTGTAAGACAGGCACGAGTATTGACTGAGTCACAGTCACAGTTTGGGTTGAGTGCGACGTCCTCTTGTGTTTTTGCATTATCACCACCAGGGGGCAGCACTACTCCTAAACTGATTGGGATGCGTCTAGTTCTTAAAGGCAAGAAATCCTGCATTTAAAATACTTTAAAAGTTATTTATTTTAGCATTTGATTTATTTTAGCATACAACCAGCTGTAATATAGACATAAACCCTCTGATTGAAGTAGCAGTTTGACACACTATGAGCCAAAAATGAAAAGGAAGTGAAGATCAAAGTTAGTGACTTTGACATCACTCATCGATTCTCAGGCTGACGGATACTTTCAGGCACATCTGCAATAGTTTTATGACTAATGCAGCAAAGACAAAGTAAAAACAGGCTGTAAATTTAGTTACCCCACTTGTGAAACTTTACACTTTCTTTTTTTGTTCAAAATGTTGGACTCGCCTCATCATTTCACAATGTGGGCAGCATCTGTTTCTGCAGACACATAGCTCTCTCAGAAGTACAGCAAGTTCAGAAGAGTCAGATATGAAAGCCCCAGGGGCTGCTGGGTTGTGGAGAGGAAGGAAAAAAAAGAGCCTTATCTTTTTTCTGCAGACTGCACAACATGGCATAATGTGACAGCTCAACGCCATTGTTCATAAATAAGAGGTCTGTATCAGGTATCTGTGGTCGATGGCGTTTGTGTTTCCTGACAGAACATCAGCACATGTAACTGCTGTTTATCAAAAAATCCTGAAGAGGAACTGTTCTCTGCTCAGTTAGAAGACATCTGGGGTAATACAGCACTGTGCATAAACCAACTACTTACTTGTAATATTTATACGTCATTGTTAGTTCTCCAAGCTTTATGAGGATTTGTATTTTATTTTATGTTATTTCTCCAGGTTTTTGGCAACTGTCCCCACTCATTATTGTACCTGCCCATGGCAGAATGTTGCTCAGTATGTGCAAGAAAAAAAAAGAAAAACAAATCAAGTGGAAGACAGAAGAAAGTGGGTCAGGCCTTAAAACCTACCAACACTACAGCAGATGATCACAATCTGAAAGTTATGTCTTTAGGTTAATGGATGAAATTAATTAAAGAACCTTTGAAATGCACTTCAGCTGATCATTTATAGGAATTTGCTGCTAAATTAATATGAAGCTGTGCCATATTTGGTATTTGATTCAACACAAAATTGTAAAGAATTGTAAGTTTGAACACTTTCCTAATGACAAAGATCTAAAAAATACAGGTGAACTTTTTAAACAACTACGAATTTTCTTATTTGCCTTTTTAATTAATCTGGGGAAATAAGGGTTGTTTCCATTATCATCATCACCATTAATAATAATAATGTAAGAATGCGATTATCGAGGTAATGCTATTATATTGTAAAATAGCTTCATGAACAGCTTCTGAATTGCTGTATATCTATCTCCTTTATGTATGGGTTGCACTTGTTTAGGTGGCCAGAAAAAGTCCTTTTAAATGATCTTCAGGAAGCCTGAAGAAACACTGATAATTTCTTTGGTAGCAAAGCTTTAAGAGGTGCTCACTGAAATACTTTAAAATATCAACCGCTGAGTGTTTCTGTGGACTAATAAAAGGACATTTCAAATCAGTAATTTAACCATTTTTAAAATAGTATATAAAATATAATAACAGTAATAATAAAACCAAACATTCAAAACCTTTTTGTCAATGTTTCAGGTTTAGGATGCATATCAAAAGTTAGAACACGCTGTCAGGCCTGTTCGTTTATCTAATAAAGGCACAAAACAACTTTAAAGTTCAGTAAATGTATGTAACCATGCTGAATGAAGCAAACACAGTAAAAATCCTGGATCGATCCAGATTTTAGGAAAAAAATCAAGTTGTTCATGAGGCAGGCTCACATTTCACCACAAAACCAGGAGCAACAAAACATACTGTCTTAAAGCTACACTCGGCAGGTTGGTAAACAATGTAGCTTTTAACATTTTATTTTATGCCTCTTCGTTCTAACATAGTATAGCTATAAATATATTGTGGAGATTAAAAACCCCCCGAAAGAAATCAATAAAGTAGTTGTCCCGCAGTTCTCTAAAAACTTAAGCCAATCCTATCGTTCGGACCGAACGATAGGATTGGACAGTCCGGCTGTCTGTCTGCCGCACTGCTTGGATCTGCCATTAATCTGCCCGGGTGCATTTTGCAGCTGAACATCTTGGAAGTGAGAGAGGACAGAAACAGCCGGCTGTTAGCGCTTCTATTTTAGGAAAATATACCAGAGTCACCCCCAAGAAAACACATTTTCAGCTAGCAGAAAACTAAAAACGTTTGGAGGTGAAAAGAGGAAACGCTGGAGGAACATTTCTACGGCTGGAGTTTTTGTCTCTATTGTAACCGACCGTGGAAATGCATGGTGGTCCCATGTCCGCGGGAAGGCTGGATTATACCCGACGGGAGGGGTGAGTGCTCTGAGACGTGTTTCTGTAAAATACCTAGCTTGTTTACCAACCTGTCTAGTGTAGCTTTAAAGGCACACTATGTAACTTTTCCCATATTTTAAAATATTTTTCTTGAGCCAGTCTGCGCTAATATGATCCTTTACAGAGTTAATGAAAAGTCCCTCAGCCCCATCTGCTGCTTGTGTCCAGAATACCACGTTTGTAACTTCTGAGTCTCTGGTCCAGTGCCCTGAAGTCTCACAAAGTCACGTATCTCAGAGGGTTAGGCTAACACAATGTGGCTAGCTGTTATGCTAGCTCCGGAGTGTTTTTAGCTCATGATTCCTGATTTTTTAAATCTCTCCCTGCTTGAACACAGCTGATTTCTTTGAATGAGTGATGAACCGCTCCAGTAGAAAGCAGTGAAGCCTGAGACAATGCTAACGTTTTTACAGCAATGACTTAAAACAGACACTTGGAGGTGCTAAAAACAAGCCAAAACTGCACTTTAACCAGCTCTGATGTAGGCAAGGCTCCTCACCATCCTCCACTGTTTCTGGACCTACAGCATCAGGTCCGGTTGCCTTGGTTACTAAGGTCTGCTCCCTTCACATTCCTTGTCTTTCTTCTACATCATTGGGTTTGATTACGTATTATAATAAATCTGTTCCTGACAAACATATCAATTTTATCCTTAGCTGCTAACACAGTTTAAAACTATGTTTATAGTCTTATCCTTAGCTGCCAATAAAGTGTTTTAATGTTTATACAATTTTAATTGCAAAACCACAAAGGATCAAATATGGCCACTTGCCCTATGCAGGGTTAAAGAAATTACCCCAATTTTTTGCACAATATTGGAGAAAATTCCAGTAGAATTCACTCAGCATCAGTTCTGATTGTGAGACTTGGGAGATAAAAAAAAAATCACAAATTAATTTAATCCACAGCTTCTCCATCAGACGCGTTTATGTATGAACGCACTTGTGGGCGAACGTGTGGGCACAGTGGTTGTAAATTGATCCCTCCTACTCTCCCTTGGCTCGGTGTGCAGAGGAGGGTCGAGGAGGAGGAAGAGGAGGAGGGAACCGAAGCAGGAAGGAAGGCAGGCAGTCAGGCTGTGAATGCTAACCAGCTCCGCTGTTACCACACTGCTCCGTAGGTTCGGCTTTGTCCGAACAAAACGCAATGAAAAGGAACAACGCGCATTATTAGCGCTCTATTATGCGTCAGCGCCGCGTTCCTTCTGAGCGCGTGCAGCAGCCCCACCGTCGTCGGCACCTTTGATCGTTTTTTTCTTTCTTCCCCCCGCTGAGTGAAATGTATCGAGACTGCTCGGGATTCTGACAATGGAGATTGAAAATATCGTGGCTAACACGGTTCTCCTGAAGGCGAGGGAAGGTAAGCTCAGCTGCATTACACACGCACACACACACACACACACACACACATTATAAATCGCGTTTTTCCCTCTACGACACGGCTACAGTCGAGCCAGAACCCTTTTTTTCGGCTGCCTTTCCTGGGCTGCCTCCCATCCCTGCGCGGTGCTCTCTTGTCTCCAGGCAAACGCCAAACATCTTCAGATGAAATCATCTGTTTGCGCACTAATAACGAAGGTTAAAACACGAGGCCCAGGCAGCAGGAGGCTGGAGATGAACAACGCAGGGAGTGTTTGCAGCATAGCTCTGCATTGAAGGCTGTCGAGCACATATTTTCACACCAGAACCTGTGATTTTTTTTAAAAACGTAACATGTAACAGTGCACAAAATGAGGTGTGTGGGTGGGGGGATATGTCCGCGCCAGCAGGTTTTGCGCCTCGTTTCCTTTTACCTGTCGTGTCGTCTTTTGCCTGATCGTGAAGTGAACGTGAGGTGTTTGCCGCAGAAGTCCCACCGCTGCATTGCTGCTGTGATTATAACGTTAAATTGAGGGACGGTACCCCGTCGGTTCTGGCCCAGCTCAGCCCAGCGGAGGGATCCTGCAGCGGCTCACCTGGAGGCAGAAAGCCCATCTGTTTTTTCCAGGAGGTGTTGAAGCCGAGAGGCCACTTTTAGCAGGCAGTGAGTGGGCGCAGGGGTGGGTGTGTGATATTAAATGTAAAATCTTTCCCACTCCTGTTTGTTTTTCCACCGTCATCAGGCTCTGTGGTCGAGATGATCTCAGAAGTTCATCCATTTTGCTCGACTCCTGCAGAGGCCTTCTCTGTTTTTGCCTCTAATCGGGAGTGGGTTTCGTTTTGAAGACAAAGCTCAGTGAAATGGACCAGCAGCAGGACTGTGTCTGTTTAATGGGGCCACTTTCTCTTTACGGGGTATTATTTTGTCCCAGTGTTGTTAACCACAGCTTGGGTTTGCTCATCTGTGTCTTGTACACAGACCCAGTACCTGCCAGAGTACATAGCCTTTATTTTTATCACCAGAGACTCACAGAGGCCCTCGCTGATAAACAGGAGTGTATTCAGAGATTAGAAGGTGTTTTCTGTCTTTATGTGATGCACTTGATATTCAGTGCTGGAGGACAGTCAGTTAATCAGGTGATTGTTAGTTTTGTTGGAATAGGCAATGATTTATTATTATTTATATGTCCAAAATAAATCTAATATATTTTTGAGCTACATTGTGAGACATGATACATGTCTTGGAATATCAAAGCTCAGTTCAGCTCTTTCTTAGTAAAATGTTTGCGACCTGGTAAATCCTACTTTGGGTTGTAGTGTTTTTAAAATGATTCTTGAACCCAGGCTTTTAACAGGAGCTGTGTATTTAGTGATGTACTTTGTTACAGCAGATGTCATTTCTATCTACTTTGTACCTTTTTGTCACATAGGACTGATTTAGTGAATGAAAAACTCGGGGTGGCAGTAGATCAGTAGGTACAGTGTTCCTCTTGCAACAGGAGGGCTGTCGGTTCAAACCCTGCACCGGCTGGATCTGTTGTGTCCTTGGGCAAGGCACTTCACCCACATATCAGCTGAGGGTGATCAGAAGTTCTGGTGGCTTTGCCTTTGTGGCTACAATGTAGCTTACCGCCATCTGCGTGTGAATGACTGACTGGTGTAAAGCATGTTGTAGTCCATGACTTAGAAAAGGACATTTACTTTGTGGCAGGTTCATGTATTGTTTTATTGGTGTGGGTGTACTTTTGGACAGGCATTATAATAACAATCTTCTTTTTGCAGTGGATTACTTTTCAAATGATACAACAGATTTGTGGTTTTGCTACCTTAATGGAAATGTTTTTACTGCAAAAAAAAATGGCATTTGGTAATGTTTTAGGAACCAAGTTATCCCAAAATGTTGTCTCAGAGTTCTCACACACAACCATGCTCCTCCAAACCTCTTGCTTGGTCCATGCTTTTCCTGGAAAATCTTAGCCTAGTAAACTAGACCGTCAGTTCTGCTCTGCAGACTTTGTTCTAGTCACGCTCCATTGGAACCTCTGCAGTCCACTGATTGGTCTGGTCAGTCTCGTACCGGGCCAATTACAACGCTCTAGCAGTCTGGCGGGCGGGTTTAGCTGATTAAGGCAGAGGTTTGACTTTGAATTTGAACATGGCGGCAGCTCAGGAACCGCGTTCATTTAAAACGGCTTTGTCATCAACTTTGGACGATTTAGATTTGGGCTTTTCTCTAAGACGTGAACAGACAGAGGCACTCAAGTCTTTTATTTTGAAAAAGGATTTGTTGGCTGACAAGATACGATAAAAGTTTAATTTACCAGTTTGCTCCAGTTGTTGCTAAACGGCTCTGATTGGTCCTAGCACTATCCAGTGGCATGTGAAGACTGTTTGATTGACACCCATTGATCCCGCCCCTATGAATGAGTCATTTCAATGGATCGTGACCAGACTATATATCCACATATATAGTCTGGTTTACCAGGCTAGGAAAATCCTGCATTTTATGCCAATGACTGAAACATTACAGTATACATTCACTGGCCACTTTATTGGGTACACCTATCCATCTGCTTGTTAACACAAATTACTAATCAGCCAAACACACGGTGGCAACTCAATGCATTTAGACATGTAGACATGGTGAAGACGATTGGCTGCAGTTCAAACTGAGCTTCAGGATGGGGAAGAAATGTGATTTAAGTGGCTTTAAACGTGTCATGGTTGTTGGTACCAGACGGACTGGTCTGAGTATTTCAGAAACTGCTGATCTTCTAGGATTATCACACACAACCATCTCTAGGGTTTACAGAGAATGGTCCAAAAAGATTAAATATCCAGTGAGTATCAGTTCTGTGGGCCAAAATGCCTTGTTGATGCCAGAGGTCAGGAGAATGGTCAGACTGGTTGGAGCTGATAGAAAGGTAACAGTAACTCAAATAACCACTGGTTACAACCAAGGTCTGCAGAAGAGCATCTCTGAATGCACAACACCTGGAACCTTGAGTCAGATGGGCTACAGCAGCAGAAGACCACACCAGGTGCCACTCTGTCAGCTAAGAACAGGAAACTGAGGCTACAATTCACACAGGACCACCAAGACTGGACAACAGAAGATTTGAAAATGTTGCCTGATCTGATGAGTCTGGATTTCTGCTGCCACATTCAGATGGTAGGTTCAGAACTTGGCGTCAACAACATGAAAGCATGGATCCATCCTGCCTTGTATCAACAGGCTGGTGGTGGTGGTGTAATGGTGTGGGAGACGTCATGCTATCAAGTCAATATGGACCAGATTCTCTGAGGAATGGTTCCAGTCCCTTGTTGAATCTATGAATCCACAAAGGATTAAAGCAGTTCTGAGTAGGGCTGGGTACCGTTAAATATTTTTCGATACTACTACTTTAACGATACCTAGTTTTCGATACCGGTACCTGAACGATACTTTTTTCGGTACCTATATGTATAATTCTGAGAGAAAATAATAAAGTACTAAACATTTTTAGGTTAGCAAAGTGTACCCAATAAAGTGGCCAGTGAGTGTATATACAATATACAGCTTATATACTTGAGTCGCAATATAATAATGAAACATCACATGCGTGAAAAGTTCCGATATGTCGAGTTACGCGATATATTGCCCACCCCTAGTATCCGATATGTTTTGATAAATTTCCCCTAAAGTAATAGTTATTCAGCCTACAATTGTGATAAATTTTAACTGATGCATATTTGCAGAGGAGTATTTAATAAAATACTATTTGAAACGTTTATTGAGGGTAATTTGTTTTGCAGTACAATTTTTAACACAATTTTCATAGTCAAAAGTGTCCCTTTTTAGCAAAGCTTGTAAAAAGGCTTTATTTAAAAATCTCCAGTTGTGATGTCACTCAAGGCAGTTCTACCCTAGGTGGCGCTGCAGAGTGTTGCAAAATGTATGATAATTATTGTCTTTGTAGGATATTTTAGCACCCTGTACGATCAGTAATTCCATTAATACGATGATTTGAGCCCTTTGTTTTGTGGAATTTGTGTAATAGATGCTTGCTTTATTCTGTAAAGCTAAAACTACTTAAAAATCTCCAACCTGGCAACGCTGAGTCTGCCGACTCGCTCTCAGCTGGCTCTCTGCTGCTCACCGTGATAAGTTGGTAGTTTTAGGTTAGAGTGGCTGTTTAATCGAGTCGGTATCTATTCATTTTTTTCAAAAATGCTAAATTATTGTGTTTGTGGAGGCTATAACTCTCCAGTCTTCATGAGAACAGGACTTCTTTGACTTTTGTTTAAGGGGGTCTTTAACCTGCAACTTGCTCTTTAGTATTTGAAACTTCTTTTATTGTAAAGTTTTCATGATCAGATATTGGGTTGAATGGTGCTCGTTTGGGGGTTTACTGCCTGCAGAGGAAGGCTCCTGATGCTGTTTTGCATATAATTTTAGACATTGTGTTTTATAAAGATATTTTAACCTTTCTTTTTTAAATTACAACACATACGCACTTTGTCATACGTCATGAAACAAAAGTATTAAAATGACACATAACGAAGATGAATGCTTAACAAGTTGATGTTCTATTAATGGAAATCAATGTGATCTAAATAGTTTTTTAAAGGTTCATAATGATACAGTAACATCACAATATCAGCTTGCCTTTTTATGAAAATAATTTTTCTGCCTACCAGCTTGTTGGCCTTTTCATGTCTGCAGGAAACGACAGATTGCAAACTTTTGGCTGAGGACCCGAACCAACGTGTACTTGTAGGGCACAGAGGAAGAAGCTGGTGTCGTAATATTTCTGCCACCTCAGAATATGCTTATTACAGTATCCAGTCAGCTTTTGTGGTGCATTTTCTTTCACTGTTTGTCCCGCTGTCTCCAACTCCACCACAGCAGCAGCAGTTAACTTTTTTGGGGGGGATTCAGCTTCCTTATTCTCTTGGCTATGAGTAATAAAAACTACAGTGTGTTGATGGGTTTGGCTGACCTAATATGTGACGTTATTGTCACTAAATACACTTAAGTCATTATATTAGTAGACAATGTGGTCTGCATAGTGGTATGTAGTCGTAGCACTGATGCCTCACAGCAAAGAGGTTGCAGGTTCGTTTCCTGGCTGCAGCCTTTCTGTGTGGATTTAGTTTGTTCTCCCTATATTGGAAAAATGGGTTGTGTATTAGTACTACATTTTTACATTGAAATGCACTGCAATTCATGCAATATCTTCTATCCAAACCAGTACACAATGCCACAGAGAAATTGATGTGGTTGCAGGAATGGCAGCAGAAGAGGAAGTACACTGCTCATAGATAAATTCAACAAAAAATTCAGCTTGTTTGCTCATAGAAGACGTTAAATTAGCCACAGATTTTTTTCCTATACCTGTGTTTAAGTTTCATAAAGGGTTAATTGGAAATCAATACTGTGTATTGATTATCAGCTCTGTTGGTCTTTTATTATGATGGTAAAATTTAATTTTTAGAGCAACATTTTTGTTTGTGAGGTTCTAAACTGTATATAGTGATGAATTTATAACCAATAACACAGTAATAACATTTTATATTTCTTTTTACATACTTTTATTATGATATATACCAGAAAATATGTTTTATTTACATCTATAGTACACATCCCTTCAGCATTGACACTAAAATACGTTTGTACCATATAATATTACTTGTTACTTTAAACCAGTGATGTCCAGGGCCGGTATCCAGCATGTTTTAGAGGTTTCTCTGCTTCAACACACCTGATTTCAGTCAGTGGGTGATTAAAGGCCTTCTGCAGAGCTTGATGACCTGCAGAACTGGTGATTCAACCATTGATTCAAGTGTGTTGGAGCAAGGAAAACATTGAAACATGCTGGATCCTTGAGGACCGACTTTAAACAGCAGTGCTTAGTTTAAACAATATTATTTAGCATTTTTAAAACTTGGACAAAATATAAAATAGATTTAAAATCTCGTGTTGGTTTCCAGCAGACCGTCACCTTTAATCTTTATAGCATATTAGGGATGTCCCGATACCGATATTGTTATCGGCCCAAAAAAAAACTGTATCGGATTTTATCGGACTGCATCAAAAATCTCAGCAGTCTGTCTTATAAGCAGGAATTGTAGTCATTCTTTTAGTTAAACAACCTATTGTTTGTTTTCTGCTCGTTATTAGAGATATGTTTATTTTGTTTGCACTATTTTTTGTGGGGTAGAAATGTCACTTGATCACGCCTTGCAAACATTCCACACTATATACAAAATAGGTAAAAGCATGTATGATTCATGCTGATATTATATCGGATTGATATCGGTATCGGTCAATACTGCAGGCTGCAATATCGGTATCGAAAGTGAAAACGTTGTATCCGGACATCCCTATAGCGTATAAATATGACCTATAGACTAGGGGTGGATGTTGGCAAGAATCTGGCAATATAATATGCATCACGATACAGGGGCAACAATATTTCAATTTGCTATATATCACGATAATACAAGCAATATTGCAATATTTATTAATTTACTTGTTGGAAAACTGTTGAAGCTGAACAGAAAAGTTAGCCTCTTCAGTTGTCCGCTGAGCTGAATCAGTTCGCTTTAAGCTGAAGTGAGTCTTTAACGCTACGTCGTCATGTATGTGCTCACAAATTTGTCGTGTTACCCAGGTATTTGACTCCGCCGTTGCAGATTTTACAGACTGAATAGCTCCTGTCTCAGTCTTTACTACATTTCTTTGTTTTGAAACCAAAATGTGTCCACACATCAGCGTTGAAAGCTGCTGTATCCTCGCGCGTCCTTAAGATTGTTGGAAGAGGAGAATCAGGGCAAAAATCGAGTTTAAAAAATCCTGCCGTGTGAACTGTGAACCAGCCTTTAGGGGGTCAAATTGGTCCCGAATGAATAGAAAACTCCATAGGCCCAAAAATGAGGGCAGTGTGAGGGTTAAGACTATCAATATAATGTGACATGAAATATCATGATAAATCGGTTCAGTTTTTTCCTTACACCCCTAGTATAGACAAAGAAAAGTTATTTTTCATCTGTCGGTTAATTTCCCAGCCACGGGCAGTTTGACTCGGCAGGAAGTTAGAAAATGTATTTTTTTGTTTCTGAAACAGTATTATCATGGCTTGTCCTGCAGACTCCACTGTTTACAACACGCTGTAGCAGATTAGTTGGCAGAGCATTCTGTCAAAGTGTCACGCTGAAGCAGATGGTCACGTAAAGTGTGTTGATTAAAGATTAATGTTTACTCCCGAGCTGTAAAATGTCGTGTCCCATCATATTTGCTTTTGGCTTTTAATTACCACCTTGCAGGTACCTCTTTATAAACCAGTTTTTTGGAGTCTTTCCTGCAAACCTGCAAAAGCAAGCATGCAAATTCAAGCGTCTGCAACGAGAAAACACTTTTAAAAAGTCCAACCATTTATGGTTTTATATCGATAAATATTAGCAGTTTAATAATGCAAAGTAAATTGTACTATGTTTTGGGCCTTCTCAGCAGTGTGTTTGCTCTGTCAGAGCATATTATAAACTACAAAGGCGTTTGTTTGAACTGGCTGTTACCACGTGGTGCACTGCTCTCTATTTTATCAAGAAGTACAACAAGCTAAAGCCGGGGTTTATTCCTGTTGTTTTTATATGTAGCCAGCTCCCAGATAGCATAAGGAGACTGAAATTGAACACAAATACTGCAGGTGACTTCTACTGATAGCTTAGATTTGCTGTAATCTCTACTTATGTTTCAAAACCTGAAGACGGAGGTGTTTTAATTTAAGCTGCTGTTGCTTCTGGCCGAGTTTTAAATATAGAAGAGCTGTAAAGACCGGTTTGATGGGAGTGCTTTTGGAAATTAGGAGCTGTTCTTTTTGTCTTTAATTGCTCTCTGGCAGTGTAAACTAGAGGTCAGCCAATACGTTTTTCAACCAGTAGTCGATGGTCAATGCCGAGTTGAAACATTTTAGCTTCTGAAACACAAGACCTGCCCCAAATATCAATGCTAAGCTATACAAACATTGGTAAAGAGCTAAAAGAAAAGGGGCTTATATCCATTTACAGCTGTTATTTTTAGGCTTTAAATAAGTTATGGTGAAAAAATCCTATTCTGACTTATCTTTCAGTTTTATGTCATTTTTGGAGATCATATCAAGACCCAGAACTTTGTTTTGTGACCCACAGTGGGGTCGTGACCCTCACGTTAGGAACCACTGCTCTAGTTTAAACCACAGGCTTGTATAATCATCAATCACATGGCTTCACCTTCTTCCGTTGTTGAAACGCGAGACCACCAGATCCAGCTAACAGTTAACAGAGTCTGAGCTCTCAGGATGAAGTTCTGCCTCTACAAACATCAAATTACTCATTACAACTAAATTTATTTAAAAAGTGAGCTACTGCAAAATATGAACAACGTGACTCAACAGAAGTCAGCATTTACTTTTATTTAATGTCCCATTTGTTTAAATGGAGGGGGCAGGCCTTAGCTTCTGGGTTGGATCTAGTAAATATATATTCAGTACATGGTTTAAAGCAGGGGTGGGCGATATTTCAGAGTATTCTGATGATATAACAAAGTACACATTTTTATTTTGTTATTCATTTCACAGCATAAACGGACTGCCTGGAAAAATTCTATAAAAATGAGAAAAATATTACACAGGTACTTTTTGTGCAAAAATTAATTTTAGTAGAGTATTCAAAGCATAAAAAGAATCATTCTCCCTCTGTTCTTTGGATTGAAAAAGTCTGTCTAAAACACAAACTGTCCTACATTTGTGTCGCGTTTTTCTCAGTGCTTTGATTAGTCATTACATGCTAATGGCAGTAAACTACAGAAGAGGGGTGACCAGACACATGAGCTACCAGACCCTCTGACCACCACCAACAGGCGCTCTGGGTGAAGTGTCACTCCACATCCGTTTGCTATAAACGCTCTCTACAGAGCTACCGCTGCCTCAGTAATAGAACAAAATAGAGTCCACGTTTTCTGGTTCTGTCATACGGACGACTCGGCAACGACATGCTGAACTAACGTTGTTTTTGTTTCGTAGCGTTAGCCGCTGTTAGCTTTCCTCTTGGGCTTTCAGACAATCCTGGTATAGATCGGGAGTGCTGAGGTGAGAGATGGTGAAATAAGTTAGATGTGCTTCCCCTTTAGATATTAGACGTATTGCACTCATTCATAATTTTAATAACCCTTTGCTACATGACCCACATGAGCGTAATCTGCTCCATAGTGAAGTGGCATAATTACATCATGAAATTAGCATATCATGATTTGTTCTCCCCCCCCCAGGCATGAAAAAATGACCATTATTATTGGATATGATATGATATGATATGACCCACCTCTAGTTTAAAGCCAGCTTGTTGTTTCAGGACTGCTTGCAGTGCATTAAACAAAGTACAGAGCTGGGCAGATAGATCAGAGTCAAGGAGTCTCAAAAGGTTTTGTAATGGTTAAAACAAAACACTGGAACTGTAATCACTAGTTATGCAGGAGGTTTGACATTGATTTAAAAAAAAAGGTTTTATGTATTGTAGTTTTAAATCTGGTAATTACATATTTTATTGTCAGCCCTCAAACTTCCTTTGAGACCTTGCTGAAACTTCTCAGTGTCTCAGCTGATGCCTTGAGTGGTTTTTGTCTTAGACTCAAATTCTCAATGGGCATTCCTTTACAGTCATGTCTTTATTTTTTCTACTTCCTCATATCATAAGTCTTTCCCTGCAGTGATTCCTTTGGTTCCTGTTGTCCTTTATAAAATGGAGGAATTGTGTATAATCTAGTGCACTTGTTCATGGCACCAAGTCAAGTAATTTTATCCTGTAATCCTTATGCAGTCGAAGCATGGATGTTTACCGAGGAATAGTCCAGGTACACGCAGACACACCTTTGCTTTTGCTGTTATAAAACCTCGTCTGCCTGGTTCCCTGCAGCCTTCAAATTGTAGGCTAGCAGGTCTTTCAGACCACTTGAGAGTGCTCATCTGTGACGTTAGCCGGCGTAGCTTTATTAGTTTTGTGGTCGTAGCTGGGCAAACACTTGTTGTCATCACTCTGGGGTGTTTCCTCCAGCTGAGGCTCATAAAACACATCACTTTGTGACCGTCCCTTGATGTGGGACTCATTTCACATTTATTACACCCACAAATGGCCTGAGCAGGGAGCTTGATGCAGCGTGTTGCGTGCTCTGCCTCGATGCATGGCGGTGGCAGCAATGCACAGCTGGGCGCCTCCTGGGGCGTTCATTAACACCGTTTCTAGGAAGCTGACTAAACGTGAAGCAGCGGTATTTAAATTACTTCTAGAACATAAAATAGGCTGTGCCAGCTGCCCTGATACATGCGGTATAATAGTTTTTACCATAAACATGTAACTTTACTTAAAGGAAGTCTTGTAGGAAGAATGTTATTGTCAAAAGTCCTCCCTGCTTTATGTTTATGTTTGAAAACATTCGTCTGCCCTTGGTAAATCATGTCAGGCTCGCCTTCAGTATGACCTGATGTCTCGTCTTATCACAGATAATCGTTGAAGTGTAATAAGTGCTGCGTGTTCCCCCCTCAAGGGCTCGGCGCTCGCGAGGTTGCCTCAGTGTGTTTCTGCTCCTTCAGCCTGGCCATGAAATTAAGCTGTGGGCTCCTCATCAGAGAA
This sequence comes from Callopanchax toddi, assembly GCA_006937965.1. NCBI lineage: Eukaryota > Metazoa > Chordata > Actinopteri > Cyprinodontiformes > Nothobranchiidae > Callopanchax > Callopanchax toddi. The sequence goes on along the minus strand of SSNR01000007.1, from coordinate 2,344,683 downwards.
GCAGCTGTAGATAACTTCTAGGTGATCCACCTTTCAGCTTGCCCTTTTGGACCCATGAAGTCTGACGGTGTCTCAAATTTAGTCTCACCCTGCTCCCGCTCTGGCCTTCCCTCCATCCACCCCTCTCCCTCCGGACTCTGTGAAAACACGAGTCAGTTTTCAGGCACATCTCTGCTCGGTTTGAGCGAATATCTAGAGTTTAGAAAAATGGGAGAGAGGAAGGAAAGGTCTTGCACAACACCGCAGCGCGCTGCTGGAATGAACTAGAGCACATGTTTGTGTGTCGATTGCATTTGTGTGTGTGTGTGTGTGTGTGTGTGTGTGTCCATTCTGCTCATGTGAAAACTGCATGTTCCACCTCATGTGAGACCCACCGCCGTGCCCGCTTGTTGTCGAGTCCTGGTATTCGCGCTGGTGTTGTAATGTTGTTCACAGTTTTGCGCGTGACCCACACTTGCTGCCTCGGCCATATGGCAGCAGAGGAAAGTCTGGCTGTAAAGAATTAATGAAGGAAAATCATTTTATATGGAGTAGGGCAACGAGAGAGAGGTGAGGATTAGAGGAGAGCAAAGCCGCCTGATGTTCACATGTTTCTCCTTTCCTCTCACTCAGCTGCGGTGTGTGTTTTAGTGTGAGCATACAGATGGATTACCTTATGCAAACACTGCGTCTTTGCTTCGAGTAGGCAATGCAGATACTCACAGCTAATGTTTTCCTTATCAGAGGCTACACCAGTCAATCACACACTGCATCGGACTGGAAAACCAGCTGGCCATTCACTTATCACAACCAGGCTGCTTATTACAATGGACTTAAACTACGGGTGACCCTTACTTATTTCCTAGAATTTAGGTCCTGTTTTTAGGGGGAGTTTTGCAGCAGTCTGATCTGAATCTCAGAGGAGGGACGGACTGGGACACATTAGTCAGGCTGGGATTACTTTGGCAACATTTAAAATGGTAAATGCTGTTACCAGTGGTGTGCAAGTAAAGAAAAATATTGTTGCTGCCTGATTTTTAAGTTGCATAACAGTGTTGAATCTAGGGGTGAGAATTGATACGTTATCAATATCAATGCCATTGTCGATTCTGCCTATCAATCCAATTCCCTTATCATTTCTTGAGTAGTTTAAGTGGCAAAAAAAAAAAAGGTTGTACGCGGTCTCCTGCATCATGAGCAGCCAGTAGGGCTGCACGATTCAGGATAAAATGAGAATCACAATTTTGAGATCACGGTTCTCTCACAATTTTTTTCCAATATAAATATTTATTGCACATATTACCTGCACACCAACAGCTGACACTGAACATAAAACCAATGAATGTCTCTCTTTTCTTCTCTTACAACCTTTGAATAATTTAAAGAATAATAACAATTTAGAACTTTGTCATTTGAGGGAGAAAGAGGCAGCGCTTGTTTTTATAAAATCTTTTGTAAAATATTAGATTAATATCCCATACTTAATTAGCCATGCGTTTCATTTTTCTAGGGGAGATTTTACTTGTTTTTGTAAGTTTAAATCAGTCCCACAAAGATTTCTCTATTTCTTAACATGAGGGCTGGATGATATGGCCAAAATTCCATATCCTGATAACGATAAACATACGATAGAACACCTCCTTATGAATCTCCTCCTCCACTGTGGCCCGACATGCATCATATAAATCAGTAACATAACTTTAGTGATGTGTTTTCAGCTGGGTGTTTCATATCTGGGTTCGAGTGTAACTCACAGAACTCAGGTTTCTCCACCGTGTAGATTAGAGCCATATCTTTGTAGATGTGCGTGGTAACAGCAGCAGTAACCTCCTCCTTCCTTCCATCCCGCTCAGCTGGCTGCTACATGACGTGCTGCAGGTAAAACCCTGTAGCAGCACCTGGAGTTTATTCTGAGCTCTTACTCCAACACTCGACGCTGCTCTTGCAGCTTTTGCTCGTTGACTGTCTCTGTATTCTTCAACGTGGTTTTTGTGCAGGTGATAAAATATATTAGTGGCGTCGGAGTCCGTTGTTGGGACTGGGAGCCGGCAAACTTTACAAACAGCTGCTGTCTGGTCCACGTCGGTCTGTTTATATTTAAACCACATCCATGAGACAGAAGTTGTCCCTCTTTTAGGTAAAAGCTCCTCGGTTTGGGTTAGCTGGTTAGTCTGTTGACTCTGGTCTAAAACGTGTCCACTACCGGCGTCTGCCTCCATGTTTGTTTATGCGTTGCTGTGCGGTGCGTTCATGAACATCCCGTAAAGTGCATTATGCTGTAAAACTTCTATCGTGGCTTAAACGATAGAGCTTTTTGTCTATCGTCCAGACGAAACGTTTCGTCATATTGCACAGCCCTACATGTTAGGATGCTAAGAATGTTGTGAGCTGCATTTGAGGCCAGAATTTGAAGCATGTTCTTGTTGAAGCTGCAGGATGAGAGTTGGAGCTGTCCTGAGGTGGAGCTGTAACGGAACAGAAGCATTTTTGGGAAGACGTTTGAGTGTATTTGGACCACACGTGGATTACGAGCAAAACAGCCACCGATCTCAAAGCGGGACACGAAGCAGAGACCATGAATGTCCGTTGAATGGAGCGATAATTCACTGCAGACAGCGAGAGACAAATAAACAAGAGGGTCATGAAAGTACGAGCAGCGTATTCTTCAGCTTGTTGTTTGCTTCTCATTTGGTTTTAAATGTGCACAACCTGTCAGACTCCACCTGTAAGAAGGAGCGAGAAAATATTCAGGAGACTCGACAGGAAGGACTGTGATAATACTTGTACTGTAGTAGTTCCACAAATTGGATCACGTTGGAAAAACTTTACCAGACCGTAACAAACCTCCATCAGCTTTTGTTTAGCTTAAATCAGATTTTTTTTTCTTCCAGAGTACCTTTAAACAAGTTGAAGGTTTAGTTCAAACATTCTTTTTTTCTGTGGCCAATACAAACCATTTCTTGTGGCATTTTGCTTTTGTTGGACAGTAAACGGCGGTGAGTGACATGAAACATGGGGAGGCGGTGTGAGGCAAACCAGAGACGCTGCTGACAAGTTACACATCTTATTTTTATGCTACAAGGATACTGCTGTCTGTAAATCCCTCAAGGAAAGGAATGTGCATCCTCATAGTTGAGAAGCATATCTCATTTTTTTAAAACGACAGCCTTTCTGAGCAGCTTTAAATCCCGTCTGCTGCACATGCGCCGGCCCATCCCGAGATGTTACGTGATGATCTCAGGCCTGGCTGCTGCTCAGCTATGAATGAGCAAAACTGCTCCGAAGCCGGTGTTTATGGAGGGCCCCGCTCTCTCAGAGGGGAGAACCAAAGTAAAATAAATACTTGCTCCATCCTGTCTGCATTAAGGGCCTGCACACATGGCTTTGACGTCAGAGTGACATTAAACAGGGTGGGGTGGCCCAGCTGGCTGTGACAGGCGTAAACGCACATGCACACTTCCACAGCTCGCCGTTAAAACCTGCTTCTCTTTCAGGGTCTTTGTCAGTTTGCTGATTTTCTCCAGCTTGTTACTGATTTTCATTTTTCTTTTCTTTATCTTGAGATTTTCTTGTTTATCCACTCTTTGTGTGTTACTTATTTCTACATTTCAAATATATTTTTATCCATCAATCCTCAGTTTATGCTCCTATCAATCCATAGGTTGCTTCTCTAGAAATTCTTCTTCTTCTTCTTCTTCTTTTTTTTTTTTACAACTAGAGTAGATTTTTGTGTGTGGCTGCATGCCTGTATTTGAATATGTTTATACCCTGCAGTCTTACAACTGGTATGTCAGCATACTGGTTCTAAACGGCAAGACGGAGATTTTACAAGCTTTGTTAAAATAAAACGAGTAACTCTACGTATCGCTCCAGTGGACTCAATCAAGCTGTGGCACATTTACAAATACAGTTTGAAATGATTACTTTTTAAATGCCCAATGAGTCTGAAGCTTTCACAATCATATCTTTCTGACAATTATCAGTAAAATGTAGTAAAACCTTTTTTAAACCAAATTTTATGACTTAAAAAAATGTTGGTATAATAATTGTAATTTGATTATATTTATACACTTTGTAAAGATCATTGTAGTTTTGTGTATTGTAGATAAAAATAAAGAATTACTGTGATAATAGTAGAAATGGATTCTGATTTTCATGACTTATTTTTTTCCCTTCGCTCTGCTGATATATTGATTTTGAATTATTCAGATTTATCTAAAAAAGTTTATTTTTAATAGTAGGGGTGTGTATTAGTAAAAATCTGGCAATATGATATGCATCATAATACAGGGGCAATGATACGATGTATTGCGATATATCACGATACGATATATTGCGATATTTCTGAATTTAGTTGTTGGAAACTGGAAAGTTGGCCTCTTCAGTTCGCTGAGCAGGATCAATTCACTTCAAAATGAGCCTTAAAGCCTGATTTATACGTCTCCGTCTGCGTCGTTATGGAGACATGCAACGCCATTATCCGTCAACGCAAGAGCTCTCCGACAGCCTCGCAACGACGGACGGAGTCGAGCTCACTTTTCTAAACATCCGTCGAAAGAGACGGAGAGCGCACGCCTCTGATTGGTCGGCCCAACAACTCGTGATCATATTCGGCTTCATGCTGCTATCAACAGAGAAGTAGAAGTAGAATTTTGCGGAAGCAGATATGGATCAGCTTGAGAATAATCAATCAAAAAAAGAATCAAATGATCTTGTTTCAGACTGGCTGATCACCAGTTAAGCCGATCTTCCTAACACTGGTGGGTTCCAGTCACCAGGTGATGGTTTTTTGTGTGCATCTTTAGATATTAGAGCCCAGACGATCTATTTATTTATTACGTGTCATACAAATATCCTCCAAAAAATGTTGGTTCCTTTTAAATTGAGTTAAAACCAAAATGCTCACCACTTCTGCAAAGTTGCAAAAAAAATTAATGTTGTGAATAAAGTGATAGTTCAAACTTTTTTAAATGGGTTTTATATTGTGAAGAAGAAGTGGTATTTTATGGTGTTTGAAAGATTTCTGTTTGGAGAAACTGATCAGCTCTGACTGGACGAGCTAACGTCGATTCACAACGGAGATCACAACAACTGCAGTCATAAATTTTAATAACTGTTAATAAAAAAGCAATAAAAAAAGTAAATATTACCCCTGCAGAAGGTTGAACAGGTTGTTCAGAGAGAGCTTTCTACAACGGGTAAGATGCTACTTATTCCTACAGAAATCCACTTTAGATGATCTGAACTATGTTGAGGTAAATAAATGCTCATCAGGTGTAAGTTGGTTGAGTAGAAGGTAAAATAACCTGGAGTTGATAGTAATCAAATCAAAATACTTCACTAGTCCCAGAGGAAACTGGATGTTTAAGTAAATCATTTAGGTGTTTTCAAGTAGTGTTTCAGCAGATCTGAAGAAGCCTCTGACTGAAGACACTCTGGTGTTGAATTAAGATTGCAGTTCAATATCTTTGCTGCAGGGACAATATTTCACAGTAGCATGTCCTGGATGGATTACACCATTCATTGTTGAAAAGCACTCCTAATCCACCTCCTGTGCTTTGTCTGCTCCTCTTATAAGCTTTGTCTGCTCGCATCGTTCGAATGCAGAGAAATGTTGGAGTTGGGGATATGGTCCTGCAGCCATGTGATGCTGCATTTCTGATATTCTGGCCGGGTCCTCATCAGTGCTTCGAGCTCGTCCGTCTTAATTCACCAGAGATTTTGCCTTCCCCATTACAATCAATGGACGCAATGGTTAAAACTTCCTCTACCCCTCTGCATTTCCTCCAGCTACATCCATTCCTCTTTACCTCTTCATGGATTTTGAGTCACAGTTTGGATATTATTCAACCATTTGAGATGTCGGTTAGCTGCTCCCTCTTGTAAATAAGTGTCTTGTTGCTGGTTACGCATCATAACAAGTGGCCAAAAAGTAAAAAGAAAGCAGTAGAAGTTAGGGGTGCAACGGATCAGAAAGCTGAGCAAGAAAGCGCGGAGGGGCGTGACGCACGAGGCGCTGCTGACTGAACTCCGGTTATATTAACGTTTATTAGCTCGTATAAAAGCCCAACATAACGTTATCTTAGACAGAAGCAGGTGAATGTAGTTTGTCTATCAGAAAGATGGATTTCCAGCTGATGGAGAGAGAGACGGTGGAATCAGAGGCAGCGCGCGCAGCAGAGACTGGATATTGATCAGCGATCCTTCGTTCTGGTGTACTAAAATGGCTGAAGCCAACAGAGTGAACCTCTATACGTGATGCAAAACGAACGCCTTTCTAAGAGGGGAATTATCTGCAGATTCACAGCGCGTGAGCACAGAACGTCGGGAATTATGTAGCGACGCACGCGCTCTACATGAACCGCGAACCACGTGCGTTCTGAACCGTAGAGGGTGATCCGTACGAACCACGGATCGATGATGATCCGTTGCACCCCTAGTAGAAGTCTTTCAGGTATCAAAAGCAGAACAACTAAATCAGGTCAAACGGCAGCGCCTTCAATCCACCAGGGACGGGCGGTATAAACGTAATACGATAGAAGCGATATGAATTTGGCCAACAGTAGAGATTTTGACTCCTAACTCCCCCCGAGTCCGGTGCGCTTTATAAACATACATACCACAATATATTCTGTTACCGCACATGCTTATAAGTGTACTGCAATATAGATTTGAAGCCATATCGCCCAGCCCTAGTATAAACCATCAGGCTGTAGTTTAAATTCAAACTGCCCAAAATGAAGTGAAAACATTAGAAAAATACATCTGTTGTTCAGCTGTTTCCACATGAATCTTAAGGATGTTTTTGTGGAGTTAGGGGTGTGACAGTAGACGTGAATAATCCTGTGGATGTTGGCCAGGTTGTTGTCGTGCAGGTGTTAGACCCCCGTGACCTCCTGTACGTGTTAAAGCCGTCAGATGTCACGGGTGGGACAGCTGGTGTCTCGTGAACTTCAGGGCAGAGGATTTCCCTCTCTGTCGGTGTCGAACTGCAAGCTTGGGCCTGTGTCAACTTTGTGTTATGAAGTAATGGGAAAAAACACAAAAAATGTGTGTGCGCGCACAGATCCTGGAGGGTTTAAATTTGCTGAACTAGTAACCAGGATGTGTTTTGATTGCCTGCTCTTTTTTTAAATGCAAATTAAAATACAGTGTCTATTTTTAAAAGTAAAAACCAAGAAAATAATAGTCCTGGATTTGCTTAATGAGCAGTAAAATATTTACAAATTATGACCATTTCTATGGGTTTCATAATACATTTTTTTAAGTTTAGACTAACTTGAGTGGTGAAGATTTTGATATTTTATTACACAAGCTAATACTGATATTTCCTTAAATTTGTGTCTAACTTTGATGATAAAACCAGAAGTATTTATTAGGGGTGTATGGGGGGAAAAAAAATCAATGCACTAAAATATCTTTATTTCCTCACCTCGTCTTATTCAGCCTATCTGGGTCCAGGTTGCGGGGGCAGCATCCCAACTAGGGAGTCCCAGACCGTCCTCTCCCAGGCCACCTCCACCAGCTCCTCTGACAGGACCTCAAGGCGTTCCCAGGCCAGATTGAAGGTGTACTTCCTCCAACGTGTCCTGGGTTGACCGGGGGCCTCCTGCCAGCAGGACATGCCTGAGACACCTCCCTGGGGAGGCGTCCAGGAGGCATCCTGACCAGATGCCCGAACCACCTCAGCTGGCTCCTCTCGATATGGAGGAGCAGCTACTCTGAGTCTCTCCTGAATGTCTGAGCTCCTCACCCTGTCTCTCAGGCTGAGCCCGCCCTGCAGAGAAAACTCATTTCAGCCACTTGTGTCTTATTATTACCCAAAGCTCATATCACGATATTTCATGTCACAATATTATATCGATGTTCTGAAAGCACAATATTGGTTTCTTAACAACGTACTGTGGTAGTTCATTTTTGTGTTGCATTTCAACCTCCGACTGCTTGCTGGCTGCAGTCATTAGTCCTCCACTTCCACAGAACATCAATATCTCGCAATAGTACTGGTGAATCGCAAATGTTGCTAGCTTGACACAGCTATGAACGAAGCGGAGACGATACAGCTGGCCATCCTCCACCTCCATCAGCTTTCAGAGCTGATGTGTGGACACATTTTGGTTTCAAAACAAAGAAATGTAAAGACAGGAGCTATACAGTCTGCAATGACTGAGCCAAATATTTGGGAAACACGACAAATTTGCGAGCACATGTGGGTAGATACCAGGACGAAGTAGCGTCAAAGGCTCATTTTAGCTCAAAGCGAATTGATTCTGCTCAGCGGACAATTAAAGCCATACTCAGTAGCCAGGTAAACAAACGAGGTCTCGCTAGCTATTTTACAGAACCACGTCTCTGTGCACTCACCCCTCCCGTCGGGTAAAATCCATACGCCAGCCTCCCGCGGACATGGGACCACGGTTTGCAAAGGTGACAAAGCAGAGTCTAACTTCAGCCGCAGAAATGTTCCCCCAGCTTTTCCTCTTTTCACCTCCAAACGTTTTTAGTTTTCTGCTAGCTGAAAAGGTGTTTTTTGGGGGGGACTCTGGTATTTTTATCTTAAAATGGAATCACTAAGTTCGGTCCGAACGATAGGATTGGCTGAAGTTTTTAGAGAATTGCGAGACAACCACTTTATTTATTTATTTTATCTCCACAATATATTTATGGCTATACTATGTTGGAACGTTGTTAAGAGGCTTTTAAAAAAACTTTAAAAGCTACATTGTTTACCTGGATACTGAGTATGGCTTTAAAGAGGCTAACTTCTCTGTTCAGCTGCGAGTTTTCCAACAATTACATTAATAAATATCGTAATATATCGTATTGCTTGTAGTATCGCGATATATCACAACATATATGAATGTACACACCCCTAGTATTTAGTGAAAATGTGTTTTTTCAGTGTTTATTTGTTTGACGTAGCTCAGGAGAAAATAGTTGGTGAATTTGAAGGATGCAGCTTTGATCCCAACTTCTTCTCGTCACATCTACACCCTTGTCATGGTTCACGCTTTACTCATTTTTAGCTGTAGCTTCCTAAACTTTTCAAATCAAAGCCAGCTGTGAATTTTACTGCACCTTCACAGCTGCAGGATTTAACGAGTTTAGATCAAACTGCTATCCGTTCGAGCTCTTGGTTTGGTTCATTTGTGTAGGTGGGAACACAGAGAAAGTGAGTCAGAACAACTGAACCAAGACCGTTGAGAGGAGGCCCTAAACAGAGTGTGAGATGGATTGTTTGTGGTGGGAACATGAACTGACCTCAATGTGCCAGAAGCGCTCAATGTACAGCAGGAGTTGGAGCTAAACAGCTCCTGCAGTTTGACATGTTTATGTTTAACCTCGCTGAAAAGCATATCTTTGCAAATTGTGATGGTTTTTTGTTTAATAGAGATTTTTATGCACTCTGTATTCTTTTAGTGTAATTTGTGCTTGACTATATAAATATTTCTTCTTGTTTAGATGTTTATTCTGGCCAGACAAAAGCAGCTAGGTGTTTCGTCCATCTGTGGCTTTAATGGTAAACTGGCGTCAGGAAATCAGCTGAGTGATTGATTAGGGCTACATGTTATGTGACGGCTGCCCCTGCATTGATTCAGCTCTTTGACTCCTTCATTTTTGTCTAAAGGGAGCGCCGACTGTGACCTCTCTTCCCATTTCACCGCTGTGCCTTACAAACAGGATGAGAGAGGCTGTGGAAGTCTGGCTTTAAGCTGCAGTGTAAAAAAGGTTTTGTTTTTCTCCAAACTTTGGGCTTTGAAGAAGGCAATATACCAGAGACCAGAAGTGCCAAAGCCACAACAAACGTTTAGTTTTCACACCAGAGCAGCATGTTTTAAATGTGACTACACCTTGTAAAACAAACCAATAAAAATCCTCTCCCATTGACAGTAATGGTCTTCACCCTCAGCGTTCTTCCTCCCTGGGAACGAGCATAACAGCTACAACAAATTCAGGAAATTGAATTGCATTTTATCCTGCACACTGTGCTGGATCAGCAGAACATTTTTGAATTATTAGACTGATTTATTGACTAACTGGACCACAGCAGTCCTCCCACACAGCAGGACAGACAGCGATCAGATCGAGTCGTTGCTGTTGGTTTCAGAACTTCCATATTGAGCTTTTATGATCAGTGGATGTGTATTCCTGCACAGAAGAGTGAGTTGTGCCCTCACTTGCATGGCTTTATTTGAGCGTTAGCGTTGTTGCTGCTTTAGCAGTTAAGTATCTGTAACTAGGACTGTAGCTATTGGATATTTGAGTAAATATGTTATTGAATAATCCTTTGATTCATTGAGTACTTGGTTATACAGGAGTTGCACTAGCTCTTCCTAACTTCATCTGCACATGCTTTTGTGTGCACACACATTTTTCAGTGTCGCTTAAGATCAGTTTAGTTGTTTTTTAACGATTGATGGAATCATTCAGTCACTGGATCTTGAACATCTCTGTCCAGTAGTGAGACTTCAGATTGTTTGTGTTGCTGTTTTTTCTTGTTTTGGGTTCCAAGGTGATGAAATCTGGACATGTACTTAGAGCGGAGTGAAAGAATGACCTGAAACTCAACAGTCCTGTCCTTTAATTATTCCAAAACTTTCTGTTTGTTCTTGTGAGAATCCCCATGGGTTCAAACAACAGCAGCAGGATTTCTTTGGTGTCTTGAAGACGTTTCGCTTCACATCTGAGGAGGTTTGTCAATTCTAATTGGAATGTGTGGAGTTTCAAACCATAGTGAGCTGTTGTTGATTAATGTTAATGTTGTTTATGTTTACGTATTTGGCAGATGCTTTTATTCAAAGCAACTTGTGCAAAAAAAGTTACCAATGAGGCTAACAAACTAATAAGGGATGAACACTAGTCAGTGTGTGAGGTGACGGTGAAGGAAAACACAGGATAGAGTGAAGTGCATTAAGGTAGGAGCTAGTCTAGAAGATGTTCTCTGAAGAGCTGGGTCTTCAGGAGGTTCTTGAAGACGGACAGGGACGTCCCTGTTCTGGTAGCTTGGTAGGTCAGTCCACCATCGTGGAATGACACATGAGAAGAATCTGGACTGTCCCAGCGTGGTGTAGCTCTGCTAGCTGATGATCCTCTGATGACTGGAGTGACCGAGCCGTGACGTCAGCCTTAAAGAAGATTCCAGTAGATGGAGCCGTTCCTTTCAGGACCCTGTATGCTAGTGGTAGAGACTTGGATTTGATGCAGCGGCTAAAGGTAGCCAGTGGAGCTCCATGACCAGAGGGGTGACATGTGCTCTTTTAGGCTGACTGAAGACCAATCTGAACCATTTGTAGAGGTTTCACAGTCCAGGCTGAAGACCAGTTAGAGGTCGAGGTAGGAGATGACCATAGACTGCACCAGGAGCTGGGTGAGGTATGGTCTGATCTTTTTTGTATGTTTAATGAGATAAATGAAACATTGCCAAGAAGCTAAAGTAGTCCAGTTGCTTACGTTTGGATCTACTAAGGCTACCATGACCCAGATGATGGAGAACCTTCACCAGCTTCCTGTAGGAATATTGACTCTGAATCAGCTTGAAGGAGATGTTTTAAGTTTTTTATTCTGGAAATGCATTAGTCCAACAACACGATTCATTTAAAATAAGTCAGCTGGTCTTTTAATTGGACTTATTTTATCTCAAAGCATAATCTGGTCCTAAAGACACGTTTGTTACAAGTCTGAACCTGTAGAGATGAGCACAAACTGCTGCAACTCAATGTTTGTCTCTCTGCCCTTCAGATTAGTAATGCTACACCTGCTGGTCTTATGTAGGTATTACATAAGTCTGGTATTATGTAGCAGGAAATGCAGTTTTTTAATCAGAAACTCATCAGTAGTTTTAGTAAGGTGGTGATGTTGCTGTTGTTGTGAGCTAATTACTGCAGTCACATGGTTTAAACAAAGCCTCCACTGTTTAGATTTAGCCTTGGTGATTAAAACAAAAGTGACTTATTTGATGAATTGTCTGCAAATACTGCAAACTCATTTTCCTCAGTGCTGAATACTGATGATTTTCCACTGTGATTAAAAAACAGATTTCTGTAGGTCCCTGTGAGATTTTAGACTTTTTAATGATTTAATGTGACTAAAGATTCAGCCAGGAATTCTCTGAAAATGAATCAACCTGTAAAAGAACTGTTGACCCTGATATGTGATTCAAAATCAGGAACAGGGCTCTTCAGTCCTGTCCTCGAGGGCCACTACCTGCATGTTTTCTGTTTCCCTGCTCCAACACACCTGGTTTGAATCAGTGGATGATTAACGGCCTTCTGAAGAAGTGATTCAGTCATTGAGTCAGGTGTCAGAGCAGGAAAACGGCTAAAGCAGTGACAACCCGGATCTGGAATTTGATTCTGAGAATTTTGAGTTTTTCGTCTCTCAACCGAAGAAAAAGGTTAAATTATATGAGATAAATGAAGCCCTTATATATTTTACCTGACTAGAAATCAGCTTATTTGTCCTGTTGGAAGTAAACACTATTTTTCTGAACAGAGGCTGTTCAGGAAGCTATCTACAACGAGGTAATTAATGACAACTTTTACACAAAGAAAAATCCCTCAAAGACTATCAGGTTTCTTATTCATCTACAGCTTCAACACTGCAAGGAGTAAATACCTAAATTAAATCCATAATCCTACACACACACACACACACACACACACACACACACACTGCGATTTGTCCTTTTGGTGACTCAGTCAACCTAGATGTTAGGGGGAATCACTTCTGTACAACAGAACTCTTCAAAAGACCTGAGATGCCTCCTGTAGCAGCTGTGTGTGTGTGTGTGTGTGTGTGTGTGTGTGTGTGTGTGTGTGTGTGTGTGTGTGTGTGAGAACGGTAGTTTATAGTTATGTTTGGCTAATGTTTTACTGAGCTCTGCTGATCTTTGAAGCTAAGCATTCTTCATCTCATGCTCTTGTCATTTTGCAAAGAAGCGACTGGTGACACAAACCAGCTGCCTATGGTCACACCGAGGTCAGCACACATGAATGAGCGATTTCTCACACACACACACACACACGCACACACACTAGACTGAATGCTTTCTTCCTCTGAGCTGATCATCCTGATTGCTGTAAAAAACACGAAGCCACAGCAGTGATTTGATCGATGGTCTGACATAAATCTTCTCTTGCGTCTTGCAGGTGGAGGAGGAAAAAGAAACGGTCGCAGCAAGAAATGGAAGGAGATGCTTAAACTTCCGCACATCAGCCAGTGCGAGGAGCTACGCCGCACTATCGGTACGGACTGGGAGTGTGTGTGAGTGCGAGGAAGAAAGATAATTTGCCGTGCAGCGTCGTTGGGGTGGGTCTGACTGTGGGGGGAAGTTCAGATTGGACTTCCTTCCTGTTTCTACCCGCCTCCACCCGCTGTTATAGGCAGAGACCAGGAAATTGGGCGTATGCGAGTGTCTTGAGTCGGGGAAACGGTTTGCACGGTTGTTTCTTAACATCAAAGTCAACATGTGTGTCTGTTCACTCATCAAACCAGCTCCTATCCTGAATCCTGCCAACTCCTGGGCTCTGTAGGTCCTCGAGTGCCACACAGCACAAGTGTGTGTAATAGTGCGTCACAGCTATCTCTGCCAGAGATTGCAGTGCTACCCTCCCCCACATGCTCACATACCCTCCCTCTCCTCTATCTCCATGTATCCCTCTTCCACTATCTCTATCTCTTTCCTTCACTCTTCCAGCCACTTCAGAGGAAAGTAGAAGAGGAGAGTTAAGGAGGGAGAAATTGAAATGCCAAAAGGAAGAGCGAGATCTTTTAAGGACAGGGTAGGATGAGATGAAGGCCAAGTGAAAGGGATGTTGGTGTACGTTCTCCCTATGGTGACATCTTACTCAGCACTGATTATCTTCTCTGTCGTCATGACGAAGCATCTCGAGTCATCTCCCTCAAACCAAATGGTCCTAAACATAATTCAAGTTGACTTTCATCTTTAAGAAGAATCCTACTTTTGAAATTTCATTCTTACTTTGCACAAAATGTTTTTAAAAATGGCCTAAAGGCGTCTGCCGTTGTGCGTACGTGCACACCAGCTGTTGAAGTGTACATACGTCAGCATGGCATCCATGCTATTGTGTAATTTCCCTATCATACAGAGTGCAAGATCAAAATAATCCTACTTGTGTAATCAAACTCAGACGTGTAGCTGTTTGCATGCGCACTCTCACACACACACGTGCGCAGACGGATACAGTATACCGACCGATAGCAGTGTCTTTGTTGTGTCTTGATAATGTCAGGCATTTGACCTTAGCCTTGACAAGTGAGCGGTAGTTCTAGGAAGCCCAGATTACATTATGTGGGCTGCAGCCACTTTGTCTGCCAGCCTCAGACCTCACTCCCTCTCCATCTCCTTCCATCCCTTCGTCATTTTCCCCTCGGAGTATCCAATGCATATAGCACATGCACCTGTTGCTTTTCATCTGAACAATAAGGAGAATAAAACTTGAGTTGCACAGCAGCAGAGGCTGAATACGGGCCCACAAACACAGATGTGCTCTGGTTTATTCGTTTACACGTCGTCTACGGCCATTCGCCGTCAAACCCATTCACTCTGTCTTTGCCTAAATTGGAGTTTTAATTAAGTTGTAATTGCATTTTACTTTGCTGGCGCAGACGTTTACTATAGCTCACGCCTGTGCTTGTTTGAATTTACATGAATTCCTTTTCGTTTTTCTCACACCTTTTCTGACTTCAATTTTTTCTCACTTTTTTATTCTCCAAACCTGGAAGAGAGAGAGGTCTATTTTATGCAAGATGGACATGTTTTATTGTTGAATACATGTGGCATTTTCTAACGCTTCGCTTAAATAAAAAAAATTAGTTGTTTAAAATTTGTTTATTTGCATGTGGACATTATCTTAAATCGTTTAGTTTATTTAAAGGCACACTATGCAGTTTTGGGTTGTTTTTAGCACCCCCTAAAGGCCGTTTTAAATCACTGTTGTAAATACGTTGCTCAGAAACCCCTAAGTCTAACTGTTAAAATGTCTCCTCAGCCTTCACTGCTTTCTACTGGAGCGGTTCATCACTCATTCAAAACAGGGTATCCGCGGAGTCTTGAAAAGTATTAAAAGGTGATAAATCAATTTTGGGAAATTCAGGAAACTTATAAAGTATTAAAAAGTCTCATCACGGCTTTATAAAGTCTTAAATTTTGGAACGAAAAAAATCTGAATTTGATGCCCAACAGTTTGAGTCCCAAAAACGTCGTAAACGTGTGAATTTAGTCATTTTTATTTTAAAAAAAAGAACGGGAAACAAAGGGTGCGTTAGTAATCCTCTCAGAGCACCAGGGCGGGTGGTGCAGAAGTTTAAAAGCACAATGTTTGCTCTGGTGTTCCTGGTGAGGATTACGAACGCACCGAAATGTTAAGACGGAAGAGAATCTCGGTGAACGCTGCCGCATAACCAGAATGGCGGTGAGGTATTAAAAAATACTGAGACGGTCTTGAAAAGGTGTTGAATTTAACTTCAAGATTCATGCATTTACCCTGCAAAGAAATCAGCTGTGTTCAAGCAGGGAGAGATGGGAAAAATCAGGAATCATGAGCTAAGAACACTCCGGTGTTAGCATAACAGATAGCTACATTGGGTTAGCCTAACCCTCACAAGATACATGACTTTGTGAGACTTCAGGGCACCGGACCAGAGACTCAGAAGTTACAAACGTGGTATTCTGGATCCAAGCAGCAGATGGGGCTGAGGGACTTTTAACCTGTAAAGGGTCAGATTAGCACAGACGAAAAAGATTTAAAAATAGGAAAAAGTTACATGGTGTGCCTTTAACATTCATCTCAGTATTATTGCACCTGGATTTTTTTTTCAGTTCAACTTAAAAATGGGTTTCTTAATGTTCTTAGAAAGATGACTTGTTTATAGAGCAAGTAATAAAAATAGAGATACTAAAATCATAATGTGTCATTCCTGCCAAGTCCTTATTCTTTTCATACCATTAATATGGAAACAAACAAGACGTTTAATAATCCCCCAGGGAAATTGGTTTTATAACCATTGTCGGTCAGCACACAGGAGAGATTATAACAGTTTTACAGTGAGCACACAGTGTTTTAGAACTTGACTTAGAAAACTACAACAGAGTTTGTTGTTCAGAAGATCCAGAAAGAACACCTTTAAATAGTAAATGAAATCCAGCAGTCTTTAGCTTCGTGTCCTTTCAGGTCATCAGTTACAAACTTCTGTGATTTTTCTGTGTTTTTCTTGGCAAAATCATAATAAATCCTCATGAAACACTGGATGGATTTTAATGACACTTTTAGAAAGTAATCATAAGATGTTCATGTTTAACTTTTGAAGTAAACTTGGTCAAAGCCCAAAGTGGTTAAATCAGTAGATTTTGCAGATACTGAAACCATATTTGGTGTGTTTGCAGCCGAGAGCCGCCCCAAACACATCATCTGATGCACCGATTTTGCTTTTACGAGTCAAATTCAGATTCTTTTTGATGGCTCTGACCTGCCGATACTAATCAGCAGTGTCTGATTTGTCTAAAAGGCTATTACCACAATACAATTTATTTTTTAAGTTCTGATTAACTTGAACATTATGATTTTAAAAGCAAAACCATCCACATGTAATCGATTATTGTTGGTGTGAATATTGTCCAGTTTCAATCCCCAGCCTGTATTTTGGTGCATGTCTGAGAACTCACTGATCACATAAGGCCTTTGTGTTAACTTTGCCATTAACTGTCGGATCAACAATGTCTGACTGCTGGCTATATATCTCATTAACCACTGGATGGATTTTAATGAAACTCCTAAAAAATTAATCATTGTCTTTACAGCTATAACTGAGTTCACTGCCACAGTTAATCAACACTAGCAAACACAAAGTGACCATAACTCACTCAGTTTTACAGATACTGAGCTATATTTTTATGAAAAATAGTCGTTAAATCTTGCAGTATCATTGAGATCATGCATGATATTCTCAAAATGTGCACAGGCCTTTAATCGGTGTCTGTGTCCGATAAGCAGCTCCCACTTTTCTCTCGCTCTTTTAAAAACATTTGATTTATCGCTGAGAGTGCTGCTGGATGTGTCTGGACTGGAGCATGCTGGTGCAGCCAGTGAGATGCATTCTGCAGCACATCTCATCAGCAGTCAGCGCACACACAGTTAGCTCAGTGTAGCCACAGAGTGAGAAGACAGCCACCCTAATAAACATGAGAAGGCAGAGTTGAACTTCATGCTACCTTTTTTAAATCCTGCGTCACAGCGTGAGTGTGAATGGTTTGTTGATTCCTAGTTTTTATTTGCAGCAAACAGACGTAAAAAAAAAAGTGTATTTTTGTTTGAATGTGCTGGTAACCTTTCCTGTGTGTGATTATTGTAAAGGATGATAACACATTTGATGGGATTTGAAGTAGAGACGGGATTTTCTGATCACAGCTGTAGCGTTCAAACAGATGGGTCCGTTTTTGTTGTTTAGGTTTTTTCTAATAATCAACTTCCTGATGATCCTCCCCCTCCTGCATGCATCTAATTCCAGCAGACAGAAAACACCAGAACATTTGTACCACATGAACATCTAAAAAACTTTAATTCTCTCTGTAAATTCTGCCTCCTGTTTGCAGACCAAAGCGGTGTTTAAATGTTTGATCCCGTGTGATGAGCTTGAGTGTGGCGAAGCAGAAGGGATGCTGGGTAATAAAGCGTGCAGCTGGGAGGATTTGATTAACTGTGGGATGTTGTCCTGTAGGTGTCAACACTGTGAAATTTTCATCCCCAGCATCCTTCCTCCTCTCTGTCTTTCCACATGCACGTGTGTGTGTGTGTGTGTACATATTTGTTTGTGTGTTTGTCTTGCGTGTGCACGTCTGTCCTTACAGTGGTGAAATGTGTCCTAGCTCTTCTTCTTCATTTGGTAAAAGAGGAAATATGAGTCAAATGGAGAGCATTAGTGCTAATAAGATGGGAGCAGCTGCACAGGAAAACACGCTGACACACCAACAGAAAACATGTCTGTTTGGTGTTTAGCAGCAAGAGCAGATTTACACATTTCTCCCTGTTTTTAACCTTCTATCCGGAGGGTGTTTGTTTTATAGGACTTTATTATATATTTACAATAATGAGTTCAAGGAATTTGTGCTAAAATGCATTTGAAACAAACCATTCCCTCAAAGCAGTAGTTCACATCATCTTACACTGATGAAGATGGCTTTTTGAACAGCCTCAGTTTGGAAACACAGCAGCTGAGCTAACGGCTGGTCTCGACTGGGCCAGTTAGCGTCTTAAAACAAACCCAGTTTCATGTCAGTACAATGTTTTAGCCTTTGAATTGTCACATTTCATGATCATTCAGGTAGAATTATGTATAAATCCAGCCTCGTGCTGCAGTAGCAAAAGTAGTAAATGATGCTTTTGGTCTGAATTGGTGTTGTCAGGTCAGAGCGGTACAAGAAGCTGAGCTCATATCAGGTTGTTTGTTATGGTTATTTAAAGTCAGTGTCTCTCCTTCTCTCCTCCCAGAGAGGGACTTCACCAGTCTATGTGAGAAGCAGCCGATTGGTCGGCTGTTATTCCGTCAGTACTGTGACACAAGGCCAGAGCTAAAGCGCTGCATCGAGTTCATGGATGCTGTGGTAAGGTTTTTACCGTCACTTTTGCATATCCTGTGTTGCTCTTCTAGCTGTCCTTGTTTCTCCCTTTTGCTGGCCGTGTTTCCGTTTTCCTCATACTCTCCATCTGTCAGCGGTCTGTCCCACGAGACCGGCCTCAATCAGGGCCGTCAGAGCACGAACCGGGAGAGGAAAATCAGTGCTCGCTCTTGGCAGCAGCGCGGGTCGGTGGGTGGAGTGGGCGTAGGGGGTGATTAGACAGGCTGTCAGAAAGCAGACCCCTCCTCTTACTCGGTGCACTCCTCCATGAGGTCAAGCCCACGTCAGAGGCAGGTCCCCTGGGTGAGCAGGCAAACACAGGCCCAAGCTTGTGTCTAGGCCCCTGGTGGTATGTGAGAAAGGAAAACAGGGGGCCAGATCGTGCCTTTTTAATGAGAGTTAGTGTTTTTCGAGCTAGACAGACAGGCACTGACATGCAAAGCTACACAGACTCTAACCGAGAAAAGTCCAAAACATTTAAAAAGCAAATCTTTTTAGTGTTGACAAGGTTTTTCTAGTTAGTCAGGACTTGTATGTTTTTTGTGATGCTTAGTCCTGTTTCTGTCTATCTGATGTTTAGCCATATTTAACCAACAACACAATCCAGGATGGAGTGAAAACAAGGCATCATATGAAGTTCATCTCATGCTCCCACTCATTCATGCCCTCCCCTCTGCTTGTACCTCTCTCCTTGTTTTATTAAAGATGGCTGAATGAGCTGACCATCTTCTTTTCTTCTTTCAGGCCATGTACCAGCTAGCTCCAGATGAAAAGAGGAGGGACTGTGGACTGAATGTTTTAGACACATACTTTAATAACGGGGTAAGATGCACAAGCATAGTGATTTCAGAGCAGATTTATATTTAAATGATCAGTATGTAACATTTAGTGATTCTTGTTTTTATTTACAGTCACTTCAAAATAAGAAACAAGTGCTTCTACCATCTTTAAAGAAATATAAAATACTACGGTTTAAAACTTGCTGCATCACTTTGTTTTCCGTCGTGTTGCTAAAGGAGACCCAAACAGATGAAACCAGAACTCTAAAGTTTAGTCTTTTCTGTCTTTTTTGTAAGATATCTGTCCCACCTGCTATAGCTAAATATTCAATGTTGCTTATTGAAAATAAAATATTGAATTTTCAGTTTTTTTAGCACCTAAAATATTTAGTTCTGTTTGTGAAACTATTTGAATTAACCACGTCTGTTTCAGCTACGTCTTTTGCTCGCCATCGGTTTGACTCACACATGTCAGAAGGAGCTTATAATGAACGTTGTTTCTGATTGGCCAATGGACGCAATTTCTCTGTTATTTCAAAAAAAAAAAAAAAAAGATGTTGGAGAAAGAAAAGGTGTTTTTTTTTCTTCAGTTTTTCCTTCATGGCTTTGTATGAATCGACCGCCTGAGTCACTTTAAAGTCAGGAAAGTTGTTTTTAGTCAAATTATTTTTACCTCAAGGTGATCCTCACATTCAGAACCGAGTTGATTAAAGTTATTTTTCTTAAAATAGCTTTCATTCAGGGATTAGTTTAGTGTTTAGGTTCACAGTGTGACTTTAGATTTCAGCCTGTTTTATGTCAGGTTTTGGCCACGCTGGTGGATCAGAAATGCAAACAGGCCATTTATTTTACAAAAAATATTATCCAAAATATTAGAGCAGCACGTTAAAAAAACAAAAACACAACAACCTCACTGCATTTGTAAGCATTAAGAGTAGAGATGAGACTTTTTCAAACTGAGTACTTACATATAAGTACTTTCTGACACCGAGTACGGATACGAGTACTAATAATGCCATTGAACTAGATAGATGGATAGATATTTACTTTATTGATCCCTCTGGGAAATTCAGCATGGTTACAAGAAAAGGAACCAAGGCTGCCTCATGCGGCGCCTGAACTAAATCATACTATTATTGTCTTTTTAATTTTTAAACACAATAACTTTGATCATCATCAGCAGGTCAGGATCTGTCAGCTGGTTGGTTCACCATAAAATAAAAAGTCACATTAATCTGAAGTAAAGGTTGATGGAGACGCTTTAATCAGCTCTACTGGGTTCCTCTGTGTAGCTGTTAGCAAAACATTAGCGGCTAAACTAAACATGCTAACGCTTTGGGAACTGATCGGCATTACGGACGAGTTACTGGAACTTTACCGAACCAAACTCTGGTACTGTCAGGAACAGCATGTGTATACTACTGCTAATACTACTAATATTACTACAACACAAGTACGTTGCTTCCATCTGCTCCAGAGTTAGCTCCAGTTAGCTGCTGTTGTCTCACACTCAACTGAGAGCTGTACATCATCAGTTCCATAGTATCAGAGTACTTTTATAAGTACATGACCATAGTATCTGACCGATACCGGTATCTGTACTGATGCAACCCTAATTAAGAGGGTAAACAGCAACCAGACTCATCAAATACATTTTGGTAACTTTTCATCAGCAGGTTTTATTAAAAACGGAAGAATTTTCTTTTGAATTTGATCTTTAGTGTTTGTGTGTGATAACCTGGAAGCTCATCAACATGGGAACAACATGTTCACTTGACAAGGTTTAGTCAGAAAGTTAGACCTTTGATATGGTGACAAACTCCAAATACATTCAGGAAGGAGAGTTTTCAAATATCTTGAAACATTTGGTTTTCACTTTCCTCCAATGAGCCGCAGCCAGGACCTCGTTTTCACTTAGCTAGAATTTAGAAATCACTCGGTTAACTTAAATTTCCTCTCAAAGTAATCACTGGTGTTTGGAATCGACCTGGAAATCTTTTAAACTGCATTTAGGTTTTGTGAGTCTGAAGATGCGAGACAGCTTTGGAAGAGCTTAGCAACCAAATTTTAAATAAAATGAGAATAAATTGAGACATAAATGGAGACGTTTTGTGACTGAAGACAATCTGCACGGCTGTTGTTTAACAATCACGCCTCATGTGACCTAAACATGTATAAAACTTGTCTCAGAAGTTTCTTATATATGAGTCAGAACTCGATGAGATTAAAACGGCACGGCTTTAGGTTTCAGACTCCTGGAGCAGGACCCTTCGGACCATCAAGACCAGAGTCAAGATGTTTGGTTATGGGACCAAATTTGGAGAACTAAAACGGCATATCTGCAAAAACAGGTCACGCTAACTATTAAACACAGCGAGGGGCTGATGACCGCCGGGATGTCTTACAGTCAAACTCCTCTGTGTTTGAGGGTCAAAGGTGGAAGTTGAACCAAACAGCAGAAAACAAATCTACAAGAATGGCTGAGAAAGCAAAGCATCATGACCAGTAGAGGCCCAGTTAGACCAGGACCTGAAGTGAAGCTCAAACCCAAAAACTCAACAAACTGAATCAGCGCTGTGAAGTAAAGCAGATCAAATTCCTTCTTAATGTCCTAAAATATGATGAAGGAAATTATTGTCAGTTGTTATGGTTTAATTTGTTTCTGCAGGTCTGTGATTTTCTTAATGTTCTTCTACATTTTGGCTTGTTTTTGGTTAAATAAATAAAAAGATGTATAGACCGGCCAAAACTCGAAGGAACCCTGGGAGGAAAATCTAAGGACAAAAAGCAATTTTTACTCAAGAGCAGAAGTTTTGACTGGTCTCCAGCTTTTACATCAGAATTTGTTGTAATATTTTTTTGTTTCCTGCCTAACTCCGTTTTTGTTCTTTGGTCTTTTTAACCGTCCAGTCGGCAGCTCATCTACCCGACATTCCCCAGGACGTCATCACTCGGTGTCGGGAGAGGCTGGAGCAGAGTCCCTGTAAGGAGCTCTTCAATGACTGCACCAAGTACGTCTCTGAATAAAACCGGCTCCCTCCAGCCTTCATTTATACCGTTTGATCCTGTATAAAGATATTCTGTTTCACACGTCTTTAATTATTGCCGTGTAGTGGTGACGGTCTATTTGGAAAATGTCTGCGTGTTTGTAGTTTGTGTGGACTTGTGGACCCTGTCACTGGTTGTGACGAGACATTTGGCACTTGAAGTGCTAAAGCACACACAACACACACACTCTCACACTCACACACTCACGCTCACACATATGCCAAGAGAGACTCACAAACGATGGAATGAAAAAGTGGGCAGAGAAAGCGTCCGGATGGTTGGCATGAAAACAGCAACCACCTCAGTTTTCCTCAAAAAAACACACACACACACACACACACACACGCGCGCGCACACACACACACACGCGCGCACAAACACACACACACACACGCGCACACACACACACACGCGCGCACACACACACACACACGCACACACACACACACACACACACACGCGCGCGCACACACACACATGCACACACAGGTGTTTCTACTAGAGGTGTCAGATTAGCGCGTTGATTACGATTAATTAATTACAGCCCTAATTAACGCGTTATTTTTTTTAATCGCGTTAATCGCATTTTTAATCGCTTGACCGTTTGCATGCAGTCTGCCGCTGCAGTGATGTGTGTGTGCTGAGCTGGTCTCCTCGCGGTGTTTGTGTGTCACTGAGCAGCTCTGTGAGGCTCAGAGCCCCTCACCTTCAGGAAGTGATCACGTGACCTACGCATGACGCCGAGACAAAACAAACAGCTGATGGCCATAGCGGTGTTATGAAACCGGCATCACCTTGTAGAGCGCTATTTATCTGACCCCGCTGCAACAGGAAGTGCAAATTAAAACGACCTGCTCATTTCACGAGCTACTCGACCGGAATGACCACCGTCAGCCCAGCACAGCTCTGATCACTGATTACACGTAGCTGTCAGCCGGTTCGGTGCACGACCGGCCGGCTGACAGCTTCCACCGTTTGTGGAGCGCCGTGCTGATCACTAGTAGTCTACACTGAGTGATCTGACGGACTACAACGGTTTATATTCAAAGTAACAGCGCGACGTGGCGCAGCGCTGATCGCTGGTGTATTTCAGCCTTAAATATCAGCTGGTCCGGTGCGCGACCGGCCGGCTCAGTTTCCACCGCTTGTCCAGCACAGCGCTGACCACTGGTTACCAGTAGGCCTAGTACACCGCTGGACTGGCGGTGTTATGAACCGGTCCAGTCAGCGGTGCCCGATGGAAGACATGGACGTAGTTTGGGGGGGGGG
>SSNR01000007.1:2244592-2320964 GCA_006937965.1 Callopanchax toddi | reverse complement strand
TGGGGGGGGTGCAGGGGGGACGTGTCCTCTGCTCGTTTTTAAAGTCAGTTTAGAGTCCTGTAGTTTTTACTGTCTAAAACAATGTTGCTCTATATTAAATGGATTCTGGCTGTTGTTTTTAGGTGTAGGGTTGATATTATGGCTCTTTTTAAACAGTTCAGACCCTCTTCTCCACCTCCTCCCACCCCTGTATTCAAGTTGTGTCCCCCCCACCTTTGAAATTTAAATCTCATTCTTGGTGGAAGATCAAATCAACTTTATTTATAGAGCACATTTCCTAAAGAACAACACAATGTGCTTTACAGCAGATAAAACAGAACCTAAAATCAGATGAGGGGTTAACAGAGCTGCTGCAGACTGAGTCCACTGACCAAAGTAATGGTTGAACTGGGACTGAATCTGCTCAAGTCTGTTAAACACAATAAATGACTTCAGAAAGACACTTTATGTTGTTCTATATCAATCTACTGGTCTGACACAGTCATTTAATGAATTTAAATGACAATAACTCAAGAGGAGGGCTTTCTTTAGCCATTTCTTTAGATGCGATTAAAAATGCGATTAATTAGATTAATTAATTACAGATCATAATTAATTAATCGCACAATTTTTTTAATCGCATGACAGCACTAGTTTCTACTTCCTGTCTGAAAGCCAGAGGAAGCAAAGAGATGCAGGACTCTTACCCAGATATACACATTCACATAATTCCTTCTAACTTTGTTTGACCTCAGGAACTGCTGTTAGGATTAGGACTTCTGATAAACAGAATGTATGAAATCTGGATAAATCGTTATATTTTTAGAGTGGTGATAAATTCAGACATGCTCCCTTCATTTCTCCTCCTCTGGTTTGTGCTTAATTCCCAGTTTGAGCTTTAACTTATTCCAGAGTGGTTTGATTACAGATAAATCATGCCCCAGTGGATCTTGGGTAAATTCTAGATGCCTGAATCTTGTCCAAAAGCCCCTTTGATAAACAAGAATACGCAGAAATGTTCTAAATATATTCTTAGATTGTGTGAAGAACTGTGGAGTCAAACCTCTGGTAACTCTGCAGACATTAATGGGTTTTTTGACCTGTGTTGCTGTTTGATCGTCCTCATCTGGGAAATGCAGCTCCTATGATTTTGTGTTTGAGGGATGTGCATGAGCTGAAACAGTCTGCACACATTTTGGAGACGTCATTGGTCCATTACCCAGTCACAGTGTTCTTATCAGCTGAGGTTTGCTCTTAAAGTGGACTGTTTTGTGATCTTTTCTACACACGGTTAATGTTGTTTTTAACTTGGCTTCATGTGTCCGAGTAGAGGTTACACATCTCTGTTCAAGCCTTCGAGTGACAAAAATATTGTAAACTGGGAGACGGCTGCAGTGCAGTTAAATGTACAAAAACAAGGTTTATACCTTATTTCTCCAAAAGTGCAACCTTTCAGTTAATGGGGGGAAACATTATTTTACCAATCAACTTTGGACGATTTAGGTTTGAGCTTTTCTTTAAGACCGATAGAGGAGCTTAAGTCTTTTATTTTGAAAAAGGATTTATTGGCTGCTTTGCCGTTGGGATACTGTAAAGTTTAATTTACCAGCTGGTTGTGGTTGTTCTGATTGGTTATCCAATTGCATGTGAAGACGGTTTGATTGACAACCATTGATCCCGCCCCTATGAATGAGTCGTTTCAATGGATTGTGACCAGACTATATTATACAGCCATGCTAAAAGATGAGCTGATTTATGGAAAAACAAAAAAAGTGATGAAAATTGAGACTTATGTTTGTTTAATTAGCAGTCACTTTCCTCCAAAGCAACTTACAAATGACCTAATAGTTGAGTAGTTGAATGTTGTGGTGTGTGGGAGGAAACCAGAGTACCTGAAGGGAAACCCCACATGTATTTATATTGTGTGACCAGCTAGGGACTGACATTTAAAATGAGCTTAACTACAAAGTGTTTGGTGTTTGTTAATGCTTAACACTGGTCCCTATACAAATAAACAAATTCAAATTCAATGCATGGGGACAACACGCTAACTCCATGCAGAAAGCTGCAGTCGCTAATCGAACCTGCAGCCTTCTTGCTGCGAGGCAACAGCGTTGTCTCAGATTTTAGACTTGCTCATGAGTTCAAAAATGTGGGAAAAGCAAACAAACAAAAACCTAATTGCTCATTTTTTCGGGAATGAAGAGAAAAAACTATTCATCTGTGGACAAAATGCTAGCAAAAGGGAAAAAAAGCCCACAAACTATTTGACAGTTTGCAGGAATGTCCTCGAGTTCTCGTTAAAGTTGCAAACCCAACCAAGCGTTTAAATTTCTTGGATTTCATGGATGCATATCCTCCATATGCAATAGAAATTCATCATTGTAGAGACTTCTTAGAGTTCTAGAGACAAAACCAGTCCCTCATTAAGCTTTTTGCATGAAGTTCTGTGCCCTCTAGTAGCACTATTTCTACTAGTGAGAAGAATATCCTGCTGGGAGGTACATCTGTGAGCAGACACTGTGGAAAATGTCCGCTTGCCTTTTCCACCACTTCCAGATGAAACAAGGAAAACAGAAACATCCTTTGGGAACCAGTTCTGACATGGCAGCAAAGATACTGACCACATGACCAACTGTGCTTTAACCCTTTATGACCCACTGGAGCGCCCACGCTCCCATTTCCATATCTATTTTCAAATGCTAGTGGAATTCCAACCAAATAGGACAGAACAATACTTTTTTTTGCATTTAAAAGCAGAGGAATTCATGAAAATGAGTCGAGTATTGGTTAGAATGAGACGACCCTGATACATATATACATTTATAAAAATTAAGATGTTTTGTTCTATGGTAGGTCAGAAAGGGTCGAGGAATTAAACCAAAGTTTTGTGAGTTGAATTAAGTCAGATTTGAATTGAGAAATTTGTTTAATTTCCAAATTAATCCGTACGGTTTGGAGGTGTTAATGAGGCTTTGAATTGTAGTACTTTGCACTTTGGGAGCTGTGATTAATTTTTTAATACGTTTATTAAAATAACTGAACAAAAACATCACAGGTTTTTTTTTTTTTTTAGGAAGGCTAGAAAACGAGGTGTATAGATGCACCCTACCCCCTTTCTGTTTCAGTTTGTTGGATGGAGTCTCCTCCTCTGTTCACGTCTCGTATTGTAACCTCTCAGAGGGCATTGTTAAAAAACCCACATGATAAAATGAAAGAAGTTTAAAACTTAAATTAGGGAAATGTTAGGAGAAATGGAAAGAAAAGCAGTGCAAAAAGTGTGCAGACAGAGAAAAGCGTGTTGCAGCCTCGCACAGATGTTTTAAACTGGACATGTGTCTGAGTTTGGTCATCACTCCTTTCCTCTGGTCTTTATGCTTTTTCCATTGTGTAACTTCTGATTTTTTCCCCCCTTAAAAAAAGCACGTTGGAAAGCGTGTTGCTTCACATGGAAACGTGACTTTTGGTAAAGCTATGTTCCCACATTAGCCGTTATTCTTGTGTTGCAGTGGAGCATATTGTTATGTCATCCAGGAGTTGAACAGAAAGCCTTTCGGTTCATCTGCTTCAAGATGTTTAGTCTGATGCAGGTCTTGATAAAGCTTTTTTTTCCCATGCTTCCTTCATCTTGTATCATAGTTCCTGAACTAGTTTAGATTGTTGACTCTCTAGTGAACCTTTCAAACTTCTTTTTGATTTAACTGATGAACATTTGTGAGCAGAAATGGGATGGAGCTTCATTTATGGAGTTGTGGGGACTGGGAGGTCTTTAGGGACCCCAACACCCGAGGAAAACCCACACATGCAGCTTGAGATCTGATCCAGAGACGTTCTCAGGAGCTGATGACCATTTATCCATCATGCTGTCTCCTACAATAAACCTGAAAACACTGTTTTATTGACCTGAAACACTATTAACCCTCACACTGTCCTTATTTTGAAACCTGTTAACCAGTCAACCATTAAGAGGTGAAGCTGCTGTGGAGACTCCTGTGACATCTGCTCCTCTATCAGTTTAAACACA
This sequence comes from Callopanchax toddi, assembly GCA_006937965.1. Lineage (NCBI taxonomy): Eukaryota > Metazoa > Chordata > Actinopteri > Cyprinodontiformes > Nothobranchiidae > Callopanchax > Callopanchax toddi. The sequence goes on along the minus strand of SSNR01000007.1, from coordinate 2,316,961 downwards.
GTACTTTTATCTGTTGACTGAAAACAAGGACAGCTGATGTTCTAAGGTGCTAAATAAACCTTTATCTCAAACCTTGAGGTATCTGCAGACCTGTTCCTGTGCAGTGCAGCTTATTGCTGTTTGATAAGGAGATGATAAAGAGGGCACGGTGTCCAAATCAAACATCTGTGGTGAGGTTTGTTAAAAAGGAGGCTAACACACTCCTGTCAGAGTCGGGTTCCAACAACTCTCAGTAGACTGTTAGTTGGCCAGCAGACAGTAGGGCTTGAAGCTCCTGACCCCTCAGAAAACCGTTTGAGATCCTGTCACTTCAGGTTTTTAACTTTGAGAAGGAATGTTGCAGGTTTAAGGTGGAAATCTATTATGAGATCAACACACTCACACAACCTGAGCTGTGAGATTAGATGTTTTGGGTTAGTAAAGCCAAGGTTTTGTCCGGTTTAAAGTAGAGCTGTAAGTCAATTTTGTATCTCAGTTTTGGCTCCAAATGATTCCAAAACAGTGTCATCAACAAAAAGACAATTTTTTGATCACATTCTGCTTTGTAAGCATGCTTTTATTTTGTCTTTCCTTTTGAATGATGCACCCCACCCCCCTCCCCCGGTGTGGAGGCGTCAGCTAAAGAATGAGGTCAGCGTGTGACACGTGAAAAACGCTGTGTGGTTTAGTCCAGAAATATTTCACCGCACGGTTCTTTTTCAGAGTCGACACTCCTGAAAGCACTTTATTTGTACCCACTTCCTACTGGGGCATCTGAGTTTCTGTAGCAGCTTTTCTCTGTTTTATTAAACGCTGTGTACAGCGTCTGTGTTTTTTTTTCTCCACTAAACTGCTCAGCTCTGCCACCTGCTGACGCATATTGGTAATTGCAGCTTCCTAAAAATGTGATCTCTGGATAATTTAGGTTTTCCGTAATGGGAGGACTCGGTGCTTTCAAGATCAAAGCTTATATTTCTGAAGGTGTTGAACTACGTACAGGTGGAGAACTGGTTAAACAGTCTAGTGCTCCTTGATGCTGTTATTTGGATGAGCTACAGTGCAGCGTTCCTGGTGTGTTTTTGTCTGAAGACAAGAAATAAAAGCAGCGTATTTCACAACTCTGTGAGCAGTTGTGTAAAATTGACCAACTCAATCCTGATTATTAATTTTTTTCCTCATAATGGAGCACTTTGCATGTTTTTACCCATCTGTCCACAGAGAGTAGCTTTGACCAACAACACAACCAGCTAATAAACAAAAACACAAACAAGCTAACGTACACACGTGTCATTCAGTAGATGTGGATTTAATGTGTCACCGCAGGCTGGTCAGATGTGTATTGTTCTGTTCTCGTTATCAAAATGATCACCACCACTCTTCCTCTCCTCCCTCCCAGAATAGTTCGTGATTATCTGAGTGGAGCTCCATTTTCTTCCTACCAGGAGTCCATGTACTTCTCTCGCTTCCTGCAGTGGAAATGGTTGGAAAGGTGGGTAGTCGCTGCAAACGAAGCAAGCAAGCAGCCTTGTTTTCCTTTAAACTTTGTTTTCTTGCATAAAACCCCAGCTGTGATCTGGTCAGAGCATATTGCTGTTGTTTCAGGTAGTGTTTTGTCTCTTTAAGTCACAGATTTGGTTCTAACAAGATCTGCCAATAAATAAATAGAGTGAATGTTACGGATCTAAATTTGCTCAAACACAAAGATGCTGCTGCCAATCGGTGCGTCTGTAACGGGTTAATAATTGATGATGCTTTGCAAAATGATTTAAAAAACCAAGCAGGATGGAAACAGCAGTCATCAGAGTGGATGAATAATATATTAGACCATTACTCTGTCTGCAAAGTCACGTGGCCTGTGAGAATGACATCAGTTATAATAAATTAGATCTTTTTTTGGTCTCCATTAACGTTTTTCCCTCTTTGTTCCCTCATTTGTTCTGTCTCTGCAGGCAACCAGTAACCAAAAATACCTTCAGGCATTATAGAGTACTAGGAAAAGGTGGATTTGGCGAGGTAAGTCTATGAAATAAAAGTTAAATAAACGTCTTCACTGTAGTGCAGAGTTATATCTGTAACGTTAAATTCACAAACCAAAATTTTAAATATAATTCTATAAATATTTTACTTATGTAGCTCAGGCACAAATATGTGCTTCCTCTGAAGTCATGCTGAGTAATCCCGTGTTATTTTTTAATGTGATTACAGGTTTGTGCCTGCCAAGTACGTGCCACCGGTAAGATGTACGCCTGTAAAAAGCTGGAAAAGAAACGAGTGAAGAAAAGAAAAGGTGAAGCAATGGCACTAAACGAAAAACGCATTTTAGAAAAAGTTAACAGTAGTTTTGTAGTAAGTACTACTTTTTTTCCTTCATACAAATGCACCTGTTTTGTTTGCATGCATGTTGTCTGTGGCTGCAGGATGCTGCAAATTAAATCAAATGGAACGTTTGCAAACGCCAAAACTCCAGCTCTGTTGTTTATTGAGCTTTTTGGACCAAAATGGGAAGAAATTCATGCCTTTATTTTAAAGAAATGGATGCAAACATAAAATATTTGATTTTAAATGCAGAATCGTGTCAGCTGTTATTGATTTAAGTGATTTAATGATTGTATAACTCTTGATGATTTACCAACAGAAGATGCACATTGTTTTTTAGAACTATAATTATGGGATAAGATCTGTGCCAAAAGGATCAACCCAAAAAATACTGTTACACACAAAGTATATCAAAATAAAGCAACCAAAAAGAACATTTCAGAAGCAAAAGTGTGAAATTCAAAAGCAAAAAAACAAACAAACCTAAAAAAATTTTTTTAAACAATTTCATAATATTTGTTTTTCTAAACAAAATAAATTAATTTTACTTCTTAACTATATATATACTGTATATTTTTTTACACATTTTTTTTTTGTTAATTCTACTTCATTCAGACTATTTAGGCTTTTATTCTGAAGGGCATGCTTTGCTTTTGCTGCACCTCGGTTTTGCTTCTGCTCTGGGTTTTTGCGTGTGCATTTGAAAGAGTCTCAGTGGGAGGGGCTTCCTAGTGCGTCAATCTCATTGGTTAAAAGGGCCAGGAGCAGGTGGCTCTTGCTGTTTGCCATTGGTATGGAGCCACCTTCTCCAAACCCTTATAACCAATGAGATTGAAGCACTGGAAAGCCCCTCCTACTGAGACTTTATTTCAAAAGCAAAAACGGAGCAGAAGCAAAACTGAGGCACAGCACAATCAAAACATGCCCTTCAGAATAAAAGCCTAAATGGTCTGAATGAAGCAGAATAAAGTGAGAACCAAAAACTTGTGTCAAATTAATAAAATATAGTTAAGAAGGAAAATAAGTTTTGGGTTAAAATAAATAAATATTAAATTATGAATTAGTTCATTTTGTTCTTAGAGTAATTTTTTTGCTTTTGAATTTCACACTTTTGCTTCTGAAATGTTCTTTTTGGTTGCTTTATTTTGTGATATTTTTTGTGTAACAGTATTTTTGTGTTGATCCTTTTTGGCACAAACCAAATCCATAATACTGGTGTTTGTAGCTTTTTAGAGAGTAACTTTTAAGAGAAAAATAGAAAGCAGTTCTGCACCAACACAGTAAAGGAAAATGCTGCACATTACACATCCTTACTGTGATCACATGATGCAGAGAATGATTTATGAGCCTGAAGTGAGATCGATTGAAACAAACTTGTATTAGTTCACAGCATCTTGTGGGAAAAATAACAAGGAAACAAGTGCATTTATAAACCATGTTACCTCTTCTCTGTTAGTTTATAAAAACACAAATGTTCCTAGTTGGAAAGCCAGTAATGTACCCTCTTCCTTCCGTTTCTTCAACTGTTTGGACAAAGCTCTTGAGATGCTCAGGAAGGAAGAGAGAGCCTGTTCTGGCTCAGTTTTGTTTCCCTAAAAATGTGCGATCACAATTTAAAAAAAGAAAAAGAGTCAAAACAGCTGGAGGGCTCCACAAATGTCTGTACGTATGTCTTTGTGTGCATTTTGTTCTAGAGCTAAGAAATCTGTCAAACTTTGACGTTGATTATGATTTAGTTGAGATTAAAAATGTGCATTTCATCAACAGAAGCTGAGGCAGAGTTAAGGAGTCTAATGGTGACTCTGCACCTTTTTATGTTTTGCAGAAAGCACTGAACACTTTCTTTAACTCTCACTGACCTTATTTTGGGGCCTATGGAGTTTTTTAGTCTTTTGGGGTCACTTTGACCCCCTAAGACAGCATGAGGGCGAATTTGACCAGCAAGGGAAAGATATTGTAAATATCAGAAGTCCATCCATTTTCTGAACAGCTTAATCCAGGAAGGGCCGCGGGGAACCGGTGCCCCCAGCAGTCACAGGCGAGAGGGAGGGGACACCCTGGACAGGTCACCAGTCCATCAAAGGGACACTTGTAAAGACAATCAAGACAGACAACCACTCACTCACACATAGGGACAATTTCGAAGCACCAATCAACTTAACATGCATGTCTTTTGCCTGTGGGAGAAAGCCAGAGCATCAGGAAACCCACGCATGCATGGGGAGTGAATTCTAACTCCATGCAGAGAGGCTGCAACCGAGAAGCAAACCCTCAACCTTCCTGCTGCGTGGCAACAATGCTATCAACCACACAACCATGAATTTAGCTGAATAAAGAGTACTGATCTTGTTTTAATGCAAAGGTTTGTACATTTGCAAGAATAGTGCAATGCGAGGATGTAAAAAAAGTATTACATCTACAGAAAGGTGCAAATCTAAAAAGATGTGAGTAATCGTGGTAATCACTTTGGCCGTGCTGCAGCTCAGCTTTGTAAGCAAAGACATGGAGCTGTATCAGAACCGTGGCGTTACCCTGCAGAACAGAAACTCACCTCTCTCTGCTCTCAACATAAAACTAATGGTTCTGTTCGAGTTGTGTTGGATTAGTGAGTTATGTTGCGTGTCCTTGATTTGAGTGAGTCATTGTAGAAGCATGCGTGCGCGCACACACTCACACTCACACACAGAGGCTGAAGTAGGGTTTGTTACTGAAACTCCGACTTGCAGCTCTTGTCACCTGGGATTGGCACATGATTTTGTGCGTGTATATGTGTGTTCGCTCTCTGTGCTGCAGGCAGAACTGATGACTCTTCATGTGCCTCTCTACCTACAAGAGCAGCTCTGTTGCCTAGCAACACTGACCAAACAGCAGCAGCGAGGAGAAGAGTCAAGTGCTCTCTCAAAGCCCTCGTTTCTCTCTCCCTCACCGTTCTTCTTTACCTTTTTGCAAAGTGTGCATACTGTTAGTCGATGCATACCATTAGCCTGCTGTGTTTTAAGCTATGAGCCATCCAGGTAATGTGTGAGTGTGAGAGAGCATTTCTAACAAGGGGCAGGGTGACCCTGCTCTGAAACCCCCAGAGAGTGAAAATGAGGTAGAGCTCCATCCCTCTGATGCAAATTCGTCTCATTATCATTTTGAATTTTTTGACATTTGTGTCAATTTTAGCATCGGTTTATGCTTTTTGTGCAGCTTTGGTTCAGAGCCAAACAATTTGGAAGATTCTGACGACGAGTCATTAATGGTTTTTGTTCTTCGCGTACAGAGATTAATTTTTTTAATGATGAACATTTTTCACAAAGTGATTTTCTTTATCTTCACTTCTGAAGAGCTCAGCCTTTCTTGGATTCTCTTTTGGTACACTTCCACATTATTCATCTGTTCAAAATTAATTAGGTTTTTTGCACTGTGTGTGTGTGTGTATATATATATATATATATATATATATATATATATATATATATATATATATATAATATATATACATACACACACACACACACACACACACACACACACACACAGTGGTGTGAAAAACTATTTTCCCCCTTCCTGATTTCTTATTCTTTTGCATGTTTGTCACACAAAATGTTTCTGATCATCAAACACATTTAACTATTAGTCAACGATAACACAAGTAAACACAAAATGCAGTTTTTAAATTATGGTTTTTATTATTTAGGGAGAAAAAAGATCCAAACCTACATGGCCCTGTGTGAAAAAGTGATTGCCCCCCTTGTTAAAAAAATAACAACTGTGGTTTATCACACCTGAGTTCAATTTCTGTAGCCACCCCCAGGTCTGATTGCTGACACACCTGTTTCAATCAAGAAATCACTTAAATAGGCGCTACCTGACACAGAGAAGTAGACCAAAAGCACCTCAAAAGCTAGACATCATGCCAAGATCCAAAGAAATTTAGGAACAAATGAGAACAAAAGTCATTGAGATCTATCAGTCTGGTAAAGGTTCTAAAGCCATTTCTAAAGCTTTGGGACTCCAGAGAACCACAGTGAGAGCCATTATCCACAAATGGCAAAAACATGGAACAGTGGTGAACCTTCCCAGGAGTGGCCGGCCGACCAAAATGACCCCAAGAGCGCAGAGACAACTCATCTGAGAGGTCACAAAAGACCCCAGGACAACATCTAAAGAACTGCAGGCCTCACTTGCCTCAATTAAGGTCAGAGTTCACGACTCCACCATAAGAAAGAGACTGGGAAAAAACGGCCTGCAGGGCAGATTTCCAAGGCGCAAAAAGAACATTAAGGCTCGTCTCAATTTAGCTAAAAAACATCTCAATGATTGCCAAGACTTTTGGGAAAATACCTTGTGGAGCGACGAGACAAAAGTAGAACTTTTTGGAAGGTGCGTGTCCCGTTACATCTGGCGTAAAAGTAACAGCATTTCAGAAAAGAACATCATACCAACAGTAAAACATGGTGGTGGTAGTGTGATGGTCTGGGGATGTTTTGCTGCTTCAGGACCTGGAAGACTTGCTGTGATCGATGGAACCATGAATTCTACTGTCTACCAAAGAATCCTGAAGGAGAATGTCCTGAAGGCCATCTGTTCATCAACTCAAGCTGAAGCCATCTTGGGTGCTGCAGCAGGACAATGACCCAAAACACAGCAGCAAATCCACCTCTGAATGGCTGAAGAAAAACAAAATGAAGACTTTGGAGTGGCCTAGTCAAAGTCCTGACCTGAATCCTATTGAGATGTTGTGGCATGACCTTAAAAAGGTGCTTCATGCTAGAAAACACTCAAATAAAGCTGAATTACAACAATTCTGCAAAGATGAGTGGGCCAAAATTCCTCCAGAGCGCTGGAAAAGACTCGTTGAAAGTTATCGCAAACGCTTGACTGCAGTTATTGCTGCTAAGGGTGGCCCAACCAGTTATTAGGTTCAGGGGGACAATCACTTTTTCACACAGGGCCATGGAGGTTTGGATCTTTTTTCTCCCTAAATAATAAAAACCATCATTTAAAAACTGCATTTTGTGTTTACTTGTGTTATCTTTGACTAATAGTTAAATGTGTTTGATGATCAGAAACATTTTGTGTGACAAACATGCAAAAGAATAAGAAATCAGGAAGGGGGACAATAGTTTGTCACACCACTGTATGTATATTCTCCGCCTTTAATGATAAAAACTCAACACTGGAGTTCACAATCCTAACTTTTTTATAATCAGTTGTTCTTTAGAATCTTATTTATTTCTTTGCGACCGTTTTCAGTGGCATCAAAAAATAAATTTTTCTGCAAATAATTGACTTTAAAAAGCATAAATAGCTGTTAGGTATTTGTTTAAATAATAGGCCTGTGGATAAATCGGTAAGCGAGCTTCATCTGATTGCGATGCACAGATGAAATATTCTGAACATCTTTCTGTGTAACTCTACATCTTTTTGATGACATTTTGTTTATTTTAATGGAATTGCTGAGACAAAAGACTTTAGTGGGAGTCACTTCTTTGTTTTGACAGGTTGAATACATTTGGCCCTTGCAGATGCATAAACACAGCTCTGGAGGCACAGACGTTTTGCCCTAGGTTGTTGTGCATATTTGTGTGTTTGTGTACTGACAGTATTGTATATCGTTTGGATTTGTTTGCCGTTCACTTGGCCTATACGAAGATTTTCCATCTTTTCTTGTGGTTTTTCTGCACAAACACTTCATAGCAGATGGGATTCCTCCTGTTGGCAGCAACATCCTGCTTACACACAAACACTATACCCTGTGTGTCACTGACCCCCCCGGGGAGAGAGGAGGGGGAGGGCTGGTGGGAAAGCAGGGAGAAGAGAGATGAGAATAACAGGATGGTTTTTGGGATCTGTGATCTAAATCTCTTGGTTTTACTTTGTGTACATTCCTGACATTCCATCTGGGATAACGGATGATATTTCGGGGCGTTTAATGTGCTCCATCCACTCTGTCTTATTATGTTTCTTTCTTGTTTCTCCGACTCCCTCTCACACAATCCCCCTTCCTCTCAGCTGGTCTCTCTCCAAACCTCGTTACCACTTCCCAAAATGTGCCTTTCTCCTCAGGTTAGTCTAGCATATGCCTACGAGACCAAGGATGCACTGTGCCTGGTGCTGACCTTAATGAACGGTGGGGACTTGAAGTTCCACATCTACAACATGGGAAACTCAGGCTTTGATGAGCAAAGGGCCATTTTCTACGCTGCTGAGATCTGCTGTGGCCTTGAGGATTTGCACCGCGAGAGGATAGTGTACAGGTGAGCTGGCATCAGGGTCAGAACCTCTTTAATGAATGGGTTCAGGTGCAGTGCAGGAAACAAGAGAATTATTGATGATTGGCTGAGTTGAAACTAGATAATCTTATTTTTTCTTTTGCCTGTGAACTCATCTTCCCTAAAAGCTAATTCATACAAAGACATATTTCATTTGAAAATGAAAGAATTATAGAAATGTAGTCTGTTAGTTAGTTTAGTGAGATTAATCAGAAATGGATAAAATTTGTATCAGCAGGTCACGACAGAATCAGCCCTCAAAGTCAAAATCAGTTCATCTCGATTTACAACTATCTGAAATTAGTTATAGCACATTTACTCAGATGAGTGAAGTACTAGTTTGATTATATTTATATATGTACTGTTGATGTCTGTGCAAATCTTCATTAATGTCAGATGATGGAAAATCTTAAAAACTCGCCTTGAAAGTGCTTTAAAGGTGCTTGAATTAAAGTGTGAGAACCCCAAACAGAATAGAAATAAACTAGTGGTGGGACTCGATTTAAAAAATGAATCGAATTAATTACAGCCTTTGTAATTAATTAATCGCAACTCATTTCATTTTATACTAACCATAAAATTTACTGTAAAAGGCCATTTTTTAAAATTTAAAATGATTTTATTGGGGGACAGAATCAAATAATGGACCTGAACTTTAATATTATAAACTCAAGCTTTTTTAATTTCTGAAAAAAATGCATTTAAATTGCATTTCAGTTCAAAAAGTTTGAAAAACAAAAAAATATCCCTGACTAAAACTGGACAGACCCTAAAATACAGAACTTTATTATTTTATTTGTTCATTTTATGTACAATTTCAGAAGAGTATTGTCTTAAAATAATAATAATAAAAATGTTCCACCATGTAGAAACAGCTGGATGAGAGAATCTTTGTTTGCAGTGTTCAAACTGACCCACTGTCTGGTCTGGAGACTTCTGCCTAAAGACTAGTGTGGGCTCGGTTCGGTTCTGTTTTTTCCTTTCAGATAAGGGTAGGGTCTGGGTTTTTCGTAGGCCTACCGAGCCAACACCTCCTCTCGGACCTCGGTGTCAGACCGGGACTGGACCCGTAACACCCGCCCCTTCTGAACTGAACCGAACCGGACCGTACGGCGAGGAAGGGGCTGGAATAAACCTATAGGCTAGAGACGTCCAATTTCACAGCCAATTACTTTTGGTTTTCACGGTGGAGGAGCGGAGGGCTGAGTTTTACCGCCACCGCGTAGGCAGGTGCAGCGTGTGAACTAATAAGATCCGAAGCAGGTGGGGGGGCGGGCTGGATCCTCCGAGGGAGGACCTCGACACGGGCTGCGTCAAGGGTCTGATTTGTGCGTCTGGGTAGCAGGAAATCACGCTGACAAGTGCTCCACCTTGCTTCAGACGCAAGCTGCGTTAATTTTTTTCCAAATTATTTAATTTGTTGTCATTAAAGTCCCAGCCCTAAAATAAACACAAAAAAGAAGTTTGTTTACTCAATTTTTAATAATTAAGTGATCATTTTTATTTCATGAAGTGGTTCTTTGTCCGTTTTATAACGTAATAAGTAAAACTTCTGGTGTAAAAGTTCATAAATGTTTTTCCACTAACCATTGTAGCTGTGCTCAGGTTAGCCGTTAGCTCATCAGTCCTGCAGGACATAAACTCTTTTTCTTCAAACCGAGGCCAATCAGGTATTTATCTACAATGGTTAAGATGGTAATTATTTATAACCTTCACACACAAACACATTTTAAAATGACAGAAATAAATCTTTAAGTTTAGTTTACTTCCCAGTATAAAGATACTGTCAAATATAGTAATAATTAGCAAAAGAAAAATGTTTGAATTAAATGTATTTATATCCAGGTGAAGGCTGTATGATGGAAATCAACTGTTCTTTAAGCCAAAAACAAACAAACTAAGTGCGTATTGATGAGAATAAAATGGTTTCATCCCAAACAGTTTTTTTTTTTTTAGATGCAGCAGATGAGGCGTCTGTGTTGTTTACAGCCAAATGAACTGGTTGTGGCTTTTTAAAAAGCTTTTGGGCTTGAAAACTACAACTCCTCTTAAAGAAACTCTTTGATTTGGTGATGAATATGGATGCACTGGTACTGATACTGGATCGGATATCGTGCCGGTCCAGGCCTTTCAGCTGGATTGGTGTATCGGTAAAAATGTCAGATACTGTATTTACTACACTTGATCCTAATTATGAGCAGAGAAATAATGTGGCAAGCTGCATTACTTTACACTGTAACTCACAAATGTTAGACCATTTTAAGGGCTTTCTGGTCCAAGTTATATTATGTTTGAGGTTTATTAAGTTTGATATTACAATATTTTAGTGTTTGCATTAGTATCGGTGGATACTGGGTATCGACTGATCCACAAAGACCAAATATCGGGATTGGGACTGAAAAAGCTGGTGAGCATAACTTTGTGAAGACGCTGAACCTACCTCAACAACTTCTCAGCCTCTTTAGCCCCTCCCTTTGAGGAACACAAGGCTAGTAGCCATGGCAACTCTAGACATGGTAGTGACCTCCAACTCCTGGGATTCATGGCTTGTTTTCACTCAGACTCAGTAGATTGTTTGCAGATCAGAAGCAGAGGAACCCAGCCTTGACCTCAGTGGCTTTCTAAAGTCCAAATATAAATAATTGGACCGTACGCTCTAACTGACAAATCTCAGTAATCGATGTTTGAAACGCACCATAAACTTTCTTAGGTCCCAGCTCTGGCGCTTTAGATGGATTTTACCAGTAAGATGAGTTCAGAAGGAACATCCTGGATAATGGAGTCTGGCTGGAGGTTTAATGCACCTGTCAGAGTGCTGCAAACATAAACAGAAAAAACATGCATCCATATCCCGAGCAGATAAAACCCCGTTGCTGCTTCATTGATCTCTAACAACAAACATCCCAGCAGCCACTGTGGTTTCAGTTGAGTCCACTTCTCAGAATTCATCCTTCCTGTGCTACATTATAAACATCCTTTCTTTTAAAATATAAATAAAACAAGAACGCTGAAGTTGAGCTTTAATCATCCCTTCAGTGGATACTGTTCAATCAGCGTCAAGTAAACAAATGAAAGCAGATTCAAACTAAAGATAATAAAAATAACAACTTGAACTGTACAGTTTGATGAGAACCTCTTAAACAAATTACTGAGGGGAAAATACATTTTAAGATGGTTACAAAAAAGAAAAATTTGCTTTAATTTACAGAAACGTATTAGCAGAAAGTTCCCAGAGGTAGTAAAAGAAAACGGAATGTCAACATATTTATAAAAAGGTTCATTTTTTTATAGAACAGAAAGAAAACTGAATTTATTCTTCGTCTTTTTCAGAGACCTGAAACCTGAAAACATCCTTCTAGATGACCGCGGTACGTTTCTCTTCATTTCCTTTGTATCAGCTCAACACTGGAGATATTTATCTGTTCTTCTAATATTTATTAACGTTTGTCTGTAACGTAGCTCAAAATGTTCCCACGGTTTCAGATGTTTAGCGCCATCTTTCCTTTTCTGGACTTAAAAGACTTTGATTTGACTTTTTTCTGAGAATCTTAATTTTCTTATAGATGAAATAGAATGTTTAGCCCCTCCCCTTTTTAAAGTATTCTGACCATTTGATCTTTTTTGTTTCGTAATCATTTTTTAAAATAACTTTCACTTCCTTTTATTTCTGTTATCTTTTATGTAGTGTATTTTTCTTTTCGACCTGCCAACATTTGTCAGGATGTTCCTATCTAAGGTCTCCTCTAATCCATCTGTGGCTGTCGTTCAGGACACATCAGAATCTCAGACTTGGGCCTTGCAGTTCAGATCCCTGAAGGGGAGACGATACGAGGGAGAGTGGGCACTGTTGGATACATGGGTGAGAACTTTATGCCCCTTTTCTCCACCTCTTTTTGTGATTTTCACTCCTTTTTTACTGAAACTATTCCAATCATTCTTTCTAACCTCTCCACACACATTCTATATTTACTTATATTCCCTTTATTTACCACCAGTTGTTCTCAGCGTAGATTTGAAACCACTTTAATTCCCCCTCACCTCCCGTTTCTCCCCCCTTAGCTCCTGAGGTGATCCAGAATGAGAGCTACACCTTCAGCCCGGACTGGTGGGGGCTGGGCTGTCTGATCTTTGAGATGATCCAAGGCCAGTCACCCTTCCGCAAGCGCAAAGAGCGAGTGAAACGAGAAGAGGTGGACAGACGAGTGCGTGAGGACCAGGAGGAGTACTCTGATAAGTTCTCTGAGGAGGCGAAGGACATCTGCAGACAGGTGAGAGGAAGAAAACGGGGATCAGCTGTGAGATCAGGAGAAACGTGTGATGGTAGATTAGGACAGGATTGTATGGATTATAATCTGAACAGGAGAGACATTAGAATTTTATCCTGAAAAGTTTTTTCCAGTTGTTCCTTTAGTTTATTATTTCTAAATTATGCAGTCTTGAAAAGTATGGAATTAGTTTTTAGTGTTTTCCAGGTTTGGATAAGAGTTTCTAAACTGGTTCCTGTTTCACTTTCTAAACAATAAACATTTCTCAAACAATCAGAATAACAGGTCTTTTACGTAAAGCAGAAACCTAGACTACGCTCACACTGCAGGCAAACGTGTTTTGGCCCATATGGGAGCAATTTTTGATTTTTTGCATTTCATCCAACTTTTACGCCATCTAAGTGTAACCGATGTCACGTTTCTGCACCAGAGGACACTGGATGTGACGCATGTTGCGTCCATAATTACGTCTGTAAATGCATCATGACATCACTTCCTCTGTGTTGTTTTTATCAGCCACTTTGGTTTTAGTCTCAGTCTTTTGGACCAAAATGATTAGTTTAGTCACATTTTAGTCATGTCTGTATGTGATAGTTTTAGTCAAAAAAGTATTAATCCTTTAACACAGTAATTTAAGTCAATAAGTTGGAAATTAGAATCACATCAATTATTTTAAAAGGACCTCGCCTCGCCTTCCTCCGCTTATCCGGGTAAAAGTACCATAGGCCAATTTGGCATTAAACAGGAAAAGTAACGAAAAACATCCAAAACTACAATAACCAATCAACGCTATAAGTATTGGTCTAACATTCAGCTATAATAACAACAAAGACGTGTTTCTATTTAATGGATAAAATCACTAATCAGGACCTAAAGCTTATAGCATTAGCTCATTGGCAGGTTGAATGGGATGACGGAGCTGCATTTTTAGTCAAATGAAGGAAACAAACGGTAAACGACTCAGCGTGGAGTTGATTAATTAAGGGTACAATGTGGAATCAATCAGCAGGGTTGTCACAAGCTGTAGAACAAATGTGTCAAACACAAGGCCTGCGAGCCAAATGTGGCCCGCCACGTCGTTTAATGTGGCCCGCGAGAGCTTAAAAGGTCTGAGTATTCAAAAATAAATAGGTAAAAAGCGTACTATGACCAAAAACTACATTTCCCACAATGCATGTCAATTGTGTTACCCGCGACGTGACGGCTTACCGCCACTACAGGGCAGTGTTTTCCACACTGCTAATGTAATAGCATTAACACGGCTTCAAGAGCTGAACCGAACCGGACCGACGAGCTGCTTTTGGGTCGTCATGGCGAACCGGGTCGCGCTGCCTGCAGACACAGCTGCACTCTCCCTGGACGACTGATCATCTTCATCACAGGGTGGATTTTCCTCTTCAGAGTCTGATCAGTCAGCCATTACCTGCTTGGTGACCAGTGAACAGACTTCTCATAGTAAGTTTTCTCACTCCTCGCTTTTAAAGTCGCTCTGAGCGGCGTGGCTGTTCTAACCCCTCCCCTCCCGTCTGCTCTGGCAGGAGGAGTTTTTAAACTCCATTTTCTCCAAAACTTTCAATATAAACACTCAAAAATGTTCCTCAGTATGAAGTTACAGGTGTCCACGAACTTCTGATGTAAAGTAGAAACTAAAAAAGGGCTCGTGTCAGCAGCTGCAGCTCGTTAAACTCAGCAATGACGCTTGTCGCAATATTGCGACTTTGGCGCCCGTCCCTTTTAACTATAACAAATGTTTTGATCAAAGTTATTATAACTTTGATGTATTTTTAATTCACTTGAATAGTTTGATCCTTGATTGATGGAGTTAAGTGGGTTTCATAACCTGACAAATCAAAAGGATTTATGTTACAACAGAGCAACAAGCAAACCTACTTTTCATGCATTTGTAATGTTTTATCTTGTATAAGTAATAAATTCAGAGTTATGTAACGTTAAGGAGTTGTTACAATTATTTTACATTTAATTTGGTTACATTTTTAAGTTATCTGGCCCTTTGAGGCCAGCCATTATGCTGATGTGGCCCTCGGTGAAAATCAGAGAGACAAAACGGAGTGATTGCCCGGAACTAATAATGAAAGGGTTCAACCCCGCCACAATAAGAGCATGCTCAGAAGTGGAGATTAACAGCAGAATAAGTTCTCCCAAATACAGTTCTACAACTCCACACACTAACGTTTTCATCTCGTCTCGTTTGACGTAAACTCAGACATCGTCTCATTTTAGTCTCAAAGAGCCGCTGTAGCTCGTCAGCATCTCGTTGTCGTCTAGGAAAAAAGGTTAGGCAGTATTTCGTTACAGTCGGAACAAAAACAACACGGCTCCTTCTTCTTCACGTGGGTCCCTTTAGGACTGTGAACTGTTCACACAGGAGTCTGATGGTGGACTAGTTATAATCAGAGCATAAAAACCAGTTAGACGCTATGAGATCGGATTATCTGTTTGATACTTGTTTGTCTAAAGTGAACTCACACCTAAGGGATACAATAGTTTAACAAAACTTTAAATAAATTACATCAGTAATTTATGTGCACATATCTAAGCACTTATCTTTGTTTACTCATCATTAATTGGAGCATCCAGGATAAAACTCCTCTAATTTACATTTCCTGTAAATTTAAAAAGGAAATGACAGAAGAGGCTTGTGCTTCAACATGAAAACGGCCTCAATAACGCCTAAAAAAGCTCTTTACGTTGTGGTTTCTGTGCATTAGTGTAACACGTACATGTCTGGAAATGCAGCTACACAACAAAGCAATAAAACAAGCTCATAATGAGAACAACCTGAACTCTGCATGTACTGGTTTCCTGTTCTCATAACTCTGCTAATACATGTATAGGTTCAGTTGGTTTGGTGGTCACACACACACACACACACACACACACACACACACACACACACACACACACACACACACACACACACACACACACACACACACACACACACACACACACACACACACACACACACACACACACCCCTCTGTGTGATACCTAACAGTTCTGTAGATGTTTTACTTCCTACTTGTTCGTTCTGTGGTTTAAAGTAAAGTATTGGATTGTCATTTTGTTATGGTTAAAAGAGTCTTTAGCATCACTAGCTGCTTATTTAAAAGTTTCCACAGTAGTAACGTTATGACCGTAGTTTTAAGATAACGTGGGTCTATTTGTTTTCGCTAAACCAAAAAGAAAATCTCCAAGAAGCTGAATGTCATTTGTGGCTTTTGTAAGTCAGTTTTTCCAAGTTCAGTCTCAAAAGTCTGTGAGGTCCAAGTCTAAGTAGAGTCTCGCCTTTGAAACAGGAACGGCACAAGACGAAGAGTTTTACTCTGAAAGACGTGTACAGGAAATCATACATCAATCAAATCATCATTCTGAAGAATCAGAACATTTTAAAAAATACACGTATGAGGAATGCTCATACGTGTATTTTTTAAAATGTTCTGATCTTTTTTGATTCAGATTCTTAAAGAAACCAAAATGTTGGCAGACTTTTTATTTACTTACATTGCTACTGATCCAATCACACATGTAAGTAGAGTTTTCAGTCAGATCTTCCACTTCTTTCATGCAAAAGGAAAATAAATAAAATGTGTGCTTTTAGATGGGCATGGTGATCAGTTATGATGAACATATTTACCATTTACTTTATGCACCTCTATCGAACCATCACGAGACAAATACATGTACCGTTACTAGCTAGTGTTATTTCATCTCCTCTGAGGGATTTTCAATAAGGAGCGTCTCAGCAGGGCTATTTCTGATCTGACCAGTAGGCAATGGGACAGCTTTTTTGTGCAGCACTGGAACATTTTGACCCACAGTTCAGCTGACTTGAACACTCCCCAGAGAGATGAAATATCATGGATACGAGGAAAATAAGGATTTCTGCAAGAAAACGGGTAAAAAGGTAAATAAACAACAGAGAGGAGAAAGGGGATTGGCCTCCGCCGCATAGGGGAGATGATTACTACTACAGACCAAAATAGACGAGTGGTCTCCAAAAAAACAAGAGTCAGAATCTGCTTTGAAGCCTGGTGGTATTTGGTCATGAGCTGCAGAAGGAAAATGGAAACAAAAAGTGAGGCTGTGAGCACCAGGGTGACGACGTGAACAGCGGGAACATGTGTTTGTACCTGATCACAAAACTGTCCCTTTCATAAGCCTGCAGGTTGTGTTTGTGATGTTACCTCTGCCACGATGCTGCTGCAAAAATCCTTCCGTTAAAAGATTTGTGAAGTTAAATACAGAAGTTAAGAGAGTCAAATATTAACCATGTTTTGTTAGTTAAGGATATAAAACAAAAAACAAAAAAAATTAAAAATAGCATCATTAAAAGTTATCCAGCATCCTTTTATTTGTTTTGGAGGGAGAAAAGTGTTTTTCCAACACGAGTTCTTTTGGTTTTGTTTAAAGAAAAACATATTAGGCAATAAATTATTCGCCCGGGTCACTCGAGCAGATCTTTTGAAGGTTTTGATGTTTAATTCTCTTTTCCTTCCTCCTGCTGCGTCTCAGCTCCTGGCCAAGGACCCCAAAGAGAGGCTGGGTTGTCGGGGTTGTGGGGCCATCGAGGTCAAGCAGCACCCCATCTTCAGAAACATCAACTTCAAACGGCTGGAGGCCAACATGTTGGATCCTCCTTTCATCCCAGATGTAAGGGCCTCACACACACACACACACACACACACACACACACACACACACACAAAACTAAGAATGAATAACTGAAGCCATGATGGCTGCAGATCAGTATGCACTAAATGTCATCGTCACCACTAAGCAAACATGAGTTCCTGTCACTGTAAAATGTGATTTTTGGTGAGAAGTGGGTGTGTGACTTTACTAAAGTGCCTTCAGTAGAGCTTTAAGTGATGAAGTGTAAATATGTGGTCACACAATAGGTGCGTAGCTCTTAAAACGATTTAATTTTCTCTCCGTTTGGGACGGTGAACACATTCGGGGAGGAAATCGTCACATTTTGTGTCGTAATGTGCTTAAATCAACAGTTGAAAGTAGGTTGTGTTATCTGTGTTTCTATTTTTATTCTGTGCAAAAGAACCATGTTGGGAAAAAAAAAAAAGCAGCAGTGGAGAATGATACTGTCATGTTACTTAAATGTTCATCAAACTTTTTGGGATGAAGTTTAAACTTTTCTCTCATCTGATTATCCAACTCCTATAAGTTTTATTTGTCCCTTATTCCTGTTTGTCCATGTCAGCCTCGAGCAGTGTACTGTAAAGACGTCCTGGACATAGAGCAGTTCTCCACTGTCAAAGGCGTGAACCTGGACCCAACAGACGACGACTTCTATCACAAGTTTGTCACAGGAAGTGTCCCCATCCCGTGGCAGAATGAGGTACTGCACCCTACACAACCTGCATGATGTCATAGTTTAAATCCCACAGAAGAATGATGCAGCGCACACTGTAGGACCCGACTGGTGGAAACAGCTTTTAGCTCTGACATTTACAGCATTCGGTTGTGTGAAGAGTTTAGCTGCAGGTTAAGCGTTTGCAGCTAGAAGTTTCAGAATATAAAGTAATGATGTCCAGACCTGGAGTCAAAAGAATCAAGTGGATTTTCTCGATCTTGATTTCCTGTGTAGATGATCGAGATGGAGTGCTTCAAAGAAATCAACATCTATGAGACGGACGGGATGCTGTGTCCCGACCTGGACATGAACCGGCCCAACCCTCCGCCAAAGAGAGGGTTCTTCTACCGCCTGTTCAGAAGAGAGGCAAGTGCTAGCGCTCCGGCTACTGTCCGAGGGGGTGGGGGCTAAGGTACTTCCTCTCTTCCTTCTTTCCTTCCTTTTTTCCCCCCACTGGACTTATCTAAACTTGACATCTGAAATGGTGATGCTTCACATGAAATCTCAGGGTTTTGTAATTTTGTCAATTCTTTTCCTTTTCTCTGGGCTGAAGAATTCACTCTGTGTTGATGCTTTTCTGTGTAACTTTGAACCAATGTTTTCTTATGGGACAGATGAGAAATCCATTATTCGTCTTGATTTTCATTTTCAGTCGTGACAAATGGTTCTAAATCTTTTTGTCTGTGCTTCAGTTAGTTCTGCCTCTTTATTAGTTGAACCTTACATTAGGACTTGTTTTGTCCCTTTTTAAAACTTTCTTTCAAACTTTTAATTTTGGCCCCAACATTGATTTTCTTTTTAATATCTCTGAAAAGTGATTCAGTCTTTTTTTTTTCTTTTTTTTTTTGCCAAATCTAGATCAGAGAAGCTAGGATTTGACGAGATGTCTGCTCTCTAATAATAAGCTTAAAGAAAAGATAAAGGCCAAGGGAAGTGATGCGTGTTGGCCACTGCCTTCTATGAGTTTTAAACTAAGATCATCTTATGTCAAGAAATAACAAAACCTTGAAATATAATCCTAAGCATGACCTCATACAATATGAACAGACCTCACATGATCTATTGGTGCTATACAGTAGGTATGAATGACTCGCCTACTACCACATCAAAGTTTAGTTGGGTATTTGTAAATGGTCATTTATGGGCTAAGTTTCATTACCTGTGTCGACCTTCTTGAATAGTGTTGACTCCATAATGTAATGACTTGTAGATGCACGTTGGTTTACTATTTTCTGAGAGTTTCATTAAGATCCATCCAGAGATAATTTTCTAAAACTGCAAACTACCAGGCAGAAACATTATCGCCTGGTTTTTGCTTGTTGGTGGCAGCTGATTAAAAGGTGTTATATCTTTTAGGCTGCATGGTGGCGCAGTTCTGCTTCCTCGAAGCGTGAAGTTAGCATGTTCTCATGCTTTGGTGGATTTCTTCTGCATTCTCTGGTTTCCTCCCACAGACCAGAGCATGCCTGTTAGGTTAATTGTAAGTTGCTTTGGATCAAAGCAAAATTCAGTTAAAGTGATAATATGCAACTTTTTCATATTTTTAAATCTTTTCCTTGAGCCAGTCTGTGCTAATATGACTCTTTACAGAGTTAATGAAAAGTCACTTAGCCCCATCCGGTGATTAGATCCGGAATACCACGATTGCAAGATCTCCGTCGCGTCACGGTACCCAGGAAGTCACGTGTCTCACGAGGGTTAGGCTAACCCAATGTGGCTAGCTGTTATGCTAGCGCTGGAGTGTTTTTATCTCATGATTCCTGATTTTTTTCCATCTCTCCCTGCTTGAACACAGCTGATTTCTTTGAAGGAGTAAATAACCGCTCCTGTAGAAAGCTATGAAGGCTGAGGAGACATTTCAACACTTAGATTTAGGCGTTTAGAAGCTGAAGCAATGTGCTAACTTGTGTAATGCAGTGATTTAAAACGGACACCAGAGGGAGCCCAAAACAAGCAAAACTGCATATTATCACTTTAAATTGAATCTGATTTAAAAAAACGGACAATAAGGGTGCTTAATGGCAGCTTGTTTCAAAGCTTTAGGGGCAGCAGCTGCAAAATCTCAGTCCCCTCCGAGGTTGTGGTTTGATGTAGGAATGCTCAGCTGACCTGATGGTAAATGGTAAATGGCTTGTATTTATAGAGCGCTTTCTACAGTGCAGAACACCCCAAAGCGCTGTACAACACGAACAGTCACTCACCCATTCACACTCACACTCACACACTGATGGACCAGGAACACTAGTGAAAATGAAGCAGCTCAAAAAGATACGGGGGAAAGCCTTTAAGAGCTTAAAAAGTACCTCAAAATGGATTAAAAAAATATACAGGCAGCCAGTAAAGTGAATCCAATACCAGTTTAAAGCCGAGCAGCAGCAGGTGGAAAATAAAGTTAAGTTTAAGATCACAAAATGTTTTCACTCCAAGATTTTTAACCGTAGGTCTAACGTATTGATTACTTGTGGTCTACATGTGGAGGTTCACCACTTCCTGGTTTCACAGTCCTAATTTGGTATTTAATAAATCTGTGTTCATATTCACATCAGTTGATCAGTCTAGTTTTGGCAGCCACTTTGGTTTTAGTCTCAGTCTTTTGGACTAAAATGCTGATTAGTTTAGTCACATGATTGACAGCAAAAAGTTCAGCCCAATATGTTCCACAACTCCACACGCCGTCTTTGTCTCGTCAGTGAAAACTCAGACGTCTCGTCTAATTTTAGTCAGCAAAAAGCTGCGTTTAGCTCGTCAGCGCCTCGTTATCGTCGTGAAAAAAGGTGCGTTAACGCTGTATTTTAGTCTTAATTGAGGAAAACGACACTGGACGTGATGAGTCAGAAACGAAATGTTCTGGAAGTCCCTCTCCTGATGTATTTAGAGAGATGGCTTGTTTGTAATGTGATATATGTCGATGTTTATTTGTTCCAGGTCTGTCTGAAGAGCGGTTACAGTGACGACGAGATCGAAGAGCCCTCGCGACTTTAAACCACTCCCTCCTCCACACGCCCCCCCCCCCCCGCAGAGCTTCACCACAAACTCCAACCGAGCGAGAAACTTAGGAACTCAGTGAATGTCGACCTGTATTTATGAGCTGTATTAAAAGTGTATTATAATTAAAGAAAAAAGTATGAGTTTAAAGATTTTGTACATTTGTACTTGAATTTATGTCTAGATGTATATTTTCACTAAAGGTTGTATTGTACAAAAAGCCATAAAAGTACCACTTGAATGCATACATTATGTTTTTATTTTTTCATTTGGATCGAGTATGGATAAGTGTACTGAGGACTTTCTTTCAAAGGAGCACAGCACCAGTAGTCTTTTTATTTTCCTCCATGTAGCTTTTGTTGTTTTTGATGTATGCTGTTTGTTTCTTTGATTTTTGCCAATGTGATGCGTTTTAGCACATTTGTTCCACTTGATCCTAAGCGAACACTTTGCCTCCAGATCCCTGAGATCCCAGGCGTAGATCCAAACCATGTTCTGGTCCGGTGTTGCTGTTGAGGTCATGCTGCTGGAGCTTTCCCCGGATGTGTTTCTGTGGGAACTAGTTGGATAAAACCAAGTCGGTCTCTCTGCACACTTGTGCGATTTGAGTGGGAATGACTGGCCGGTGTAGTGCCCGTCTCCGCTCACAGCTAGCAGAGATGGCATGGATTTTTGTCAGCAGTTTTCTAAAACACAAAGCAAACATTTGGGAGGCCATTTGTTTGTCCCACAACACCTGATGATTTAAATCTTTTCTGAGCTGCAACAGACTCAGAATATCTATTTTAAACTACTTAGACAAATGTCTGTTACATTATTCACAATAGAAGACTTATTTTTGTTGTGATTTACCTTTATTCCCTTAAACCCTTGATTATTTTGTAGTCCTTAATACCAGGAAACCTCCAAGTTATTGACTAGAAAAACCAGATGACTCTTCTTAATGATTCTCATATTGTAACTACAATTTTCTTGATTTAAAAAAAAAAAAATCAGTTTTATTAAAGTAACATTCAGCTGTTTTATACCCTTTTTGATCACAGGCAGCATAAAAGTGAACTTCTCTTTAGTTCATGCATCCTTGTAATAACTCCCATTTTAAGCTGTTTTTTTTTAAACTGCTCATTTATTGGAATGTCACGAGACGGTTTGTGCGAAGACACTGAGGAACAACATTTTCATTGTAGAAATAATTCCTTCCAGGTGAACCATTCATGAACAAACCCATTTCTTTCCTGTACATGATCACTTTTAGCTCCTGATGCCATTTACTCATCCAGTACCTGTTTTTAATGCTGTGAAAACCCCACCTTGACATGTTATTTCTGTGTGTGTGTGTGTGTGTGTGTATATTTCACTGTAAACTAATGCGGTTTTATTCCATCTTGTGCATTGGATTACAGCGGTGATACTTTTGTGCAGTCCAGTGAGATTGGTTTTAGTTTTCTCCACAGAAAGCAGTGTTAGCATTTTGTCAGCCCAGATCGATTTTAGGACTTGAAAATTATTTAGTTTTCAAAACTGTCATGCTACGGTACTCCTATAATCCCCAGTTTTTAAAAAAAGGAACTTTAGAGAGGTAGCTTGTTCTGAAAGTTTGTCTTCTCTTGCACATTCCATTACCAGGAATCAGTTGTGTGCATCTGGCTGTCGCTGGCTTATTGTTACCTGAGTTTCTGTATCTTTGTTAAGATTTTATTTTGCTCTCAGGCACATTTTTAAGCTGATTTATCTTACAAATGTAGATTTTTTTTAAGCCTTTTAGCTCTCTAGCCTCAAAAACCTTGTAAATGATGTATTTCTAACTTGTAACTAAGCTCTAACACATACTCGTTCTCACAGGGAAAGTATACTGTGTCTACCACTCATGCCTTTGTCATTGTTTTTAATGATCTCCTGTACAATCCATACAGCAGTGAAGAAATCCTGTTTGGTTTCATTGCACTATGGTGTGTGTTTTGACAATGACTTATGGGAAGTGTCTTTAACTCTTTTGCCAGTGATACCAAAAGCAGCGTTCCCTAAATTCAACTTTTGTCTCAAGAATTTACTCAAGAAAAACTGATAGCCTTTATTTTATGTGCCAGTTACAGAGTTGGTTTGTGACATCCCGCCTTTCTTTCGTTCTTTTTTTAAACCTTTAAACTTTCCGTCCACTGATTAAAATTCCTTCATACAAAAAACCTTCAACTGTTTTGAATGTCCGCACTAAGTGCATTGTATTGCCTGTTTAAAAAAAAGAGTACATATGTTTTATTACTCAGCATGTATCAATTTATAGTACTTCAGGATCCTTGTATATGTAAAATATGACCTAGTGCCAACATATCTCACTGGTATCTGAGGACAGCTTTATGAATGGCGAGGTGACCAGCTGAGTTGGCCTGGTTTGGATAACAAACTAGTACAAGGTTAAATGTTTTGCAGTTAATTTCTGTAAAAAAAGTCAATTGGTAATCTTTTAAGGAAGGAAGGACAGATGGATTATTGGTATTCAAACTAGGCCTAGATCTTTTTCTTTCTTATCTGTACAGTCATGTTGTTCAACCACTGCAGTCATTGTTAATTCTTGTACAAGTTGTATCACTGGTTGTTGTACCATATCTGACATTTGTAATTATGAAATAATACACTGCCATTTGTATTAAAAATCCTTGTTTTGATTTTTTATTTCCTTATTTTGTTGACGGAATGAAAGAGTTAAAACTGACAGATGTGATTCTTTTACTACTATCATATTTTACATGATCATAGTTCACTATAACATATATTTATTGCTATTTGATGAATCTTATTTTTTAGCAACACAAATAGGTTGAGGGCTAAAGTTCATACAGACAGTGGTGTGAAAAAGTATTTGCACCTTTACTCTTCTCTTTTTTGCATGCTTGTTGCACTTAAATGCAGAGGTGGGTACCCAAAAAATGTACTTAAGAGTAGCACTACTTCAACATATTTTTACTCGAGTAAAAGTAAAAAGTTGCTGTCCCAAAAAATACTGAGTATGAGTAAAAAAAGTATCTGGTAAAAAGTCTACTTGAGTACTGAGTAACATCCATCCGACTTTTTAAAATGATGTCATCAGACAGAAAAATATAAAGTTTGGGGGAAATTCTAGTATCCTAAAGGCTAAAATAAACACTGATACAAATACATAATAACATTATATCAAAACAGTAAATTTTAAGCAGAAGAAATACTTCTCAAAGTATGTAAAAAAATAAAAATAATGCCAAAACTTAGAGTTAACTATGTGGCTATAAATCTAGCTATCTATTTAGCTAGCTAGCTATGTCTAGATTTTGTACAAGCTAGATAAAGATAGCTAGCTAGCTAGAAAATGAGAGTAGGAAAATAAAGCTGGTGCAGAAACAGGTGGTCTTTAATAAAGTGTAGGTCTGTGTCTGGTGTATTTTTGTTAAAAAATGTTAGTTTTTCTGTAAAGTTACTCGCAGTAGGTAGAGGATTCAGAGATTTTACTCAAGTAGGAGTAGTGGTATTTAAAAATAATACTCAAGAGTAAAAAGTACAGTGAAGTAAAACTACTCATAAAAGTAATTTTTTTTCAAAAAGTTAAGTAAATGTAACCGAGTAAATGTAACTAGTTACTACCCACCTCTGCAAATGTTTCAGATCATCAAACAAATTTAAACAGTGGACAGATAAAACAGGAATGCAGTTTATTATTAAGGAGGGAAATATCCAAACCTGCATGGCTCTGTTTAAAAAAGTGATTGCACAAACAAAGACTCGTCTCAGTTTTGCTAGAAAACAAATGAATGACCCCTAAGACCCATGAGAAAATACAATGGACAAAGAGACGATGATCAGAACTTTGTGTGTCCTGTTGCATCTTGTGAAAAAGTTACAGCATTTCAGAAAAGAACATTAAAATACAGTGATAGCATGATGACCTGGGAATGTTTTGCTGCCTCAGTCAGAACCTGGAAGACTGTGGTTAATAGAATTAATTCTGCTGTCTACTGAATCATCCTGAATGCCATCTGTTCCAGAAGTTGAATATTAGATTCTGCAGTAGGACATGGTCCAAAATGTATCAGCAAGTCCACCTCTGCTCTGAATGGCTTAAACAATCTGAGATGATGTGGCATGACCTTAAAAAGGCATCATGCCTCCTTCATAAACATCATTGCCAGTAATGTCAAACTCTTTGATGGCAGCTGTTGAGGGTGGCCCAATCAACTAATAGGGTTATGGGAATCTTTTTTTTTTTCACACTACAGGCCCTAAAGGTTTAGTTAAATAATAATAATAATAACTTTATTTATATAGCACCTTTCTCAGGTCAATAACCAGTGTTGGGTAAGTTACTTTAAAATTGTAATGTATTAATATTACTAGTTACAGCGTAAAAAATGTAATCTAGTTTGTATTACATATTACAGTCCCCAAAAAGTAACTAAGTTACACTACGAGTTACTTTTGGCAAAATATCTTATGTGACGGCGTTCTAAAATACTATAACTGATCAATTTACATTTTCTACAAGAATGACACCAGAAAATACTGTAATTTTCTCACTATTTTATTAAACTTCAGTCAATCCGAAAACATATTTTATTAATATCAGTCCATATATCAGCTGTTTATACTCCTGGGCTTCAAATATTCTCTTCAGCTCCGTTTCCAAGTCTTATCCAACTCCTTGGCAAATGTCTTTTGGGGGGTGGGGTGTTGTAACTAGTAAGTTACTCACATTGTAACTAGTAATATATTACTTTACTTTAAAAGAGTAATGTAATATATTACTAGTTACTCAAAAAAAAGGAATTATTACTGTAACTAATTACTTTTGTAAATAGTTACTCCCAACACTGTCAATAAAGTGCTTTACAATAAGAACAATTGTAAAAAACACAAAGGATAAAACTTGATGAAACACAAAATAAAAACTAGATAAGATCATGATAACAGAACCCCCATCCCCCCGATAAATAAAACAAATAAACGCCTTCGTTTAGAAATGTGTTATTGTCTAATTTAGATTTGTTTGATGATCCTAAGTGTGACAAACATACAAAACTATCAAATCCGAAAGGGGCGACACTTTTTCACACCACTCTACATGTTTTCCTATTTAATTTCATCACACTGACTCGTCTCAGCTACATAAAATAAAACCAAAGCAAAACTCGTGCCGAACAAATCTGTGTAGCCTTCTGGATTTTAACGGTCCCGTGACAGAAACAACAACAAGGGGAAGGAAACCTCGCAATAGCTCATTGGCTCGTTGTTAAATCAATCAAAAGAACACGTTCTGATTGGTGGGCGATTTTACGCCCCTCCTCTCTACGTCTAGCTGTCACGTATGTCACTTCCTGGTGTGATTGTTGAGAAGAACGCAACGCTGCATCAATGATGGCATATTTCAAACACGAACTGGTTCGTTTAGGGATAATGTTGTGAGAGAATAAGCGACACACTGCAAGGAGAGAGACCTGAGAGCGGGTGGTAGCTGTCACGCTACGCACCTCTCGCTCTCTGAACAGTAACTTGTCTCCACTGTGCTAGCGGTGGTTAGCTCAAATAGTAAATATTAGCTACTGAAGCAGGCTTACTTACTGTAGAGTGCTAAAATGGCCACCATGGAGAAACTCATGAAGGCCTTTGAGTCTCTGAAGTCGTTTCAGCAGCAGCAGGGACCGCCAACAGCTGAGGAGCTGGTTCAGAGACAGTAAGTGGATTTTTGTTCAACAGCGACAGCTAATATAGCTGTTTAGCTTAGCTTGCTATCGACGTCAGTGCATCTCGAGATAACTTGCAGCTACTTATGCAAAAATAAACAATCGCAACCCAAATAATCTGAACTCCCGTTTAACCTCTTCAGCTGTTTAGGTTTACTTTTATTATCTCTTTGTTTAGCGGGACTCCTTCAGGTTAAAACATTTAGTCTAACTGAAAGCAACAGACGGCAATTCATTCACGTCAACGCACCTGTAAAAAGGGGCCAAGTTGACCAAATTGGAGGTTTTCTGCTCGTGTTTTTAATAGAAATAAGGTCTTCAACAGTAACGTTTCAGCGCGAGCAGCAGACCTGTTCACAGACAGAAGGCAGGTTCATTCATTGCAGTGATGTAATGGCATCTCGTGGGTGAAGCAGAAACATTTCTCGCCTTTTTCTTGGGATTCCCACAAGAATACTAAATATAAGAACGACTTAATTTATTCACATGTCCATTAGAATGACCCAGATGTGTTATATAGTGTTTTCTGTTAATATTGAATGACAGATGTTTGAAATTAGGTTCTTGACAAGTTTTGTTGACATAATTTGAAGCTAAACATTTGTAAATGACTCATTTCCCCCTCCTTATTAGAAATAGAAATAGTTTCAATTGACCCCCCCCCCTGTGATTTGAGCTGTATTTAAATCAAATAAATCATCAACATTTATTTATTTTTATTCACTTATACGGGTCATGGTGATAAAAGGTGCAGGAGGGAAACCCAGACGTCCCATTCACAAACTCCTCCTGAGCAATCTCAGTGTGTTTCCAGGTCAGAAGGGATATGTGGTCCTTCAGCCAACATCTAATTCTTCCATGAGGTCTTAGGTTCTTCCAGTGGGATGTGCCTGGAAAGCCTCCAAAGTGAGGCGTCCTAATCAGGTGCCTGAACCACCTCAGATAATTCATTGTGATTCAGTCTCCTCGTATCACTAAGGCTGAGGCCAGCCCTTTGCACAAATATAACTTCAGACTCTTGTATCTTTTTCTTTCAGTCATAATTTAGATCCCACAGTCATAGGTTATGATTGAAACAAAAGTGGACAATTAAATCAGGAGCTTTGCCTCATCAGTGGCCTAATTACTGCTACAGAATCTGACCAATCTGCTGTTCTATTTTTTAAATCTCTCATGTTCAAGACCCCAATATGCAGACACATCCACAACCTGGAGGGAACAACACAGCCCCCTTTCAGGTTGAGAACCATGAGCTTTAGTCTGTGTTCTCGCCATTCTGTTGTTACAAGAATAAGATTTCATTCAGATCTACATAAAGATGGAGTGATTTTTGGCGGTAGATGTTGATGAAGATTGTCTCCTTGTCTGTCACATTCCTTCTCACAGAAAAAAGGAGCAAGCTGCAACAAAGAAGGACAGGGTGACCCACTGCATGACGATATGTGAAAACATTGTGGCTCAGTCACTGAGGTAGGACTCACGTCGTTTTTGTTGGATAGTTTTATAAAGCCTATTATAACTGATACATTAGATTTTTTAATCTATTTAGATCCTAGGAGTGTTTTTAAAGTAAAATGAAATGTGACTAAGAACATGTACTCCACATCCAAACTCCCTGTAACAGATGTGTTCATATTTTCAGTTTTTATATGGTACATGCTGCCAAATCCATGAGATTATTTGGGAAAATTTTAGAATAGAATCTTCACTTTACTTAGTCCTGCATTGATTATAGATGCATTAAAATAAAGTAATTTGATACATTTACCTTCAGTCTTTGTAGTTATTAGGAAGAGGTAGAGTGCTTTAGGAGGTGACAAAATAAAAGTTCCCAGGACAAATGAAGAACTCAATTTTTATCTGTAATACAAAAGAAAATGAATACTAATTCTTTGTGTATGTCCAGCTTTTATTATGCTTTTACTCCTAGCCTCCCTACTTAATGCATATGTGAGAATATCAAAGAAATGCCTGCTTTTATCTCGCATCTGTTTCCTTTGAACAGACCAAGACACAGATTGTTGAGCAGGTTTTGTCATACTGTGCTATAAACCTAGATGTGCTTTTGTGCAGTACAGAAGAATGAGCGCCAGAGCACCTTTTCAAAGTTTGTCTGTGAAGTCGAGAAGACTGAAGCAGCAGAAAGGCTCTGACTGATTGAACATAAATACCTTTAATAGAAGGAGAGTCACAGGTGGGGTAGCTCACCTCTGATAACATGAAAGGAGAGATTCATGAGATTTAGAATCGACATCAAAGCCTAATAACTGCTGCACAGACCCAGGAGGAAAATGTCATTGGTACACGGTGGCAGTAGTTTTATTGTTTAATTTCCACTTCTGTTCCCTATAAATAAAACCTTTGCCTTCTTTGACCTGATAACGTGTTCCTGGTGTGTAAGATTCTAAAACCTATTAA
Organism: Callopanchax toddi; assembly: GCA_006937965.1. Classification (NCBI taxonomy): domain Eukaryota; kingdom Metazoa; phylum Chordata; class Actinopteri; order Cyprinodontiformes; family Nothobranchiidae; genus Callopanchax; species Callopanchax toddi. Next base: position 2,287,641 of record SSNR01000007.1, on the reverse strand, counting down.
TGACTCTTTGTGTCATTAGTTGTAGATGAAAAGTTCAGAAGCAGTATCTAAACATTTTTCACATATAAATACAGTTTAATTATATTAAGGCTCAATGGTTGTCTGACTTTTGATTTCTATGTTCCTGGAAACAGAACATCTCCAGAGTTTCAGAAGCTGCTTGGCATCGCCATGGAGATGTTCCTCCTCTGCAGTGATGACGGTGAATCAGATGTGCGGATGGTAGCTGATGAGTGCCTGAACAAAATCATCAAAGTGAGCAAAATTTTTCCTGTTTGTTGTTGTCATTTTTCCATATTCATGTTCTGGTTTGCATTCAGTCATGCATGGAGTCGTCCATCAAACAGAAATACATTGCTTGAAAACTGATTTTGGATAAATTATTAACATTTGTTTTGTTTACTGAGCCATTTAACGCTGACTGATTAATCATTCGTGCATGTAAAACATCTACATTCAAAGACGTAACTACCAGCTAGGGGTGCAACGAATCAGAAAACTCACAGATCGGATCAGTTCACGGTTTTGAGTCACGGATCGGATCAATTTTCGGATCAGCAGAATGAAAAAGAAAAGACAAAAAACTTTGCTCTCTCAACAAACACTGAGCAACTTTTTTATGCTCAATCCTCATAAATACAAACTACATTTAACTCAAGATGTCAATCTGATGCTTCAATAAAGTTTTGAATCATATTAAAACTAATTAATGGGGGAGATATACTCATATGCCACCTCAGGGTCACAGACCTGCTTCTGTCAAACTAGCGGTCACAGCTGGGGAGGGGGGGGCGGAGGGGCGTGACGCACGAGGCGCTGCTCTGTGGCTCCTGACTGAACTCTGGTTATATTAACGTTTATTAGCTCGTATAAAAGCCCAACATAACGTTATCTTAGACAGAAATAGGTGAATCTAGTTTGTCTATCAGAAAGATTCCAGCTGACGGAGAGAGAGACGGAGGAACCAGAGGCATCGCGCGCAGCAGAGACTGGATCAGATATGACCAGGGATCCTTCGTTCTGGTGTACTAAAACGGCTGAAGCCAACAGAGTTAACCTCTATACGTGATGCAAAATGAACGCCTTTCTCAGAGGGGAATTATCTGCAGATTCAGAGCGCGTAAGCACAGAATGTCGGGGATGATTTAGCGACGCGCGCGCTCTACATGAACCGCGGACCACGTGCTTTCCGAACCATAGAGGGTGATCCGTACGAACCACGGGTCGATGATGATCCGTTGCACCCCTACTACCAGCTATAAACTTGTTTCAGATTGTGTTGATTTCTTTAGTATTTACAAAAGTTTTCTGTATTAGGTTTTGTTTTTCCTTTTTATAATGTCAAATGAAAAAAACTAAGTGTAATGTTTCTGTTGTTGAGCCACCAGTGTTGATATAGTTTCTTCTAACTTGACTCTAAAGGCTCTGATGGACTCCAACTTGCCTAGGCTGCAGCTGGAACTGTACAAAGAAATAAAAAAGGTAATTTATGTCTTTCTATTGTAAACTTTTTTTTTCTTGTTGCACTATTCATATAAAATGATGACCAGTACATTTTTCTCTCTTGTCTTTTTGTGCCTCAACAGAACGGTGCCTCACGGAGTCTCAGAGCAGCTTTGTGGAGGTTTGCTGAGCTTGCTCACCTAATTCGACCTCAGAAATGCAGGTAGGTGTCTGAAAACGTCTGAAGGTGCGTTCTTATTTTGTTGCAGTGTTCAGATTGCTAAATGTTAAGTTAGGGAATGTAGTCTACCGTTTAACACTTGTGAGTTTTTGCTTTAAGACTTCATCTGAAATATTTTGTTTCTTTTTATGGCAAAATACACAAATATTTACTTAATATAACAGTGTAGATCATTTTATATTTATTGCAGATCAGTAGTTTTTTTTTCAGTCATTTCAGTTGAATCACAGCAAAACAAACCCATTTTGTTTTTGCAAGTAAATAATCACTTGCTGAGTGGATTCGCTGTCTGTATCAGATGCGAGTCATTTTTTTGTGGAATGGATAAAAACTTGACAAACTGACAAAGCTTCTTTTCTGTGGTGCAGACCCTATCTGGTCAACCTGCTCCCATGCCTCACCAGGATCACCAAGCGGCAGGAGGAAACGGTTCAGGAGACACTGGCTGCAGCAGTGCCCAAGATTATGTCAGCCTTGGGGCATTTTGCCAACGATGGCGAAGTCAAGGTATCCCCTCTCTCGTGTGTGTCAGAGCAGTTATTGTGTTATTTTTTTAAGGAGGTGTCCACCATCTGTGAGGACAAGCTGCAGAGCACATCCTGAAAGTTTGTTTCGTTTTGCATCGTTTTTATCCAGGTGCTGCTGAAGTCATTTGTTGCCAACCTGAAGTCCAGCTCCCCCACAATCCGGCGCACAGCAGCCAGCTCAGCTGTCAGCGTGTGCCAGCACTCCAGACGCACCAGCTACTTCTACACCTGGCTCCTTAATGTGCTGCTGGGTAGGTTACCTAACGGATGTAGCGTTTGGAAATAACTACACCCTCTTCAGCTAAACATTAGAAGTTATCTCCGGATTATAATGAAAAGTGATAAACTGTCATTTAACCCTGATAATAGCTAATATTTATTGAAGGTATCTAGGTTCTTTGAAAGAGTACAGTGAATTGAAATACCTTATTAATAATGTGAAGCTGAGACCAGATAAAGATTGAACAATCATTTAATTTGAAAAACCTAAGAACACAGACAGATAAGACAGTTTGAAAACACAATTAATATTCTTAAACATGTTGAGGATGTTAAAGATAGTTTAATTGTGAGTTTTAACGGACCGTAGCATATGTTTAAAGACTAGGGAAGTTAGTTAATTTAGTTAACCTAGTTAGGACTTTAAGAGTCAATTTAGGGCTAATTTGAGTTTGGAATGGGATTTAGTTTTGGCTTAATTTAGAGTGGAAGAATTAAGCTTTATCAAAGCAAACCTCTCGATCAGAAAGTGGCGTTCGCTCACTGAAAGGTGGACGCTCCTGGATCTGGCAGGCGTTGGTTTCTCCACGAGCTGAGGCTGGAGTCCCCAGACTCGGAGTGGTGGTCCTGGAAAGCGTGGCCGCCGAGGACCTCGCTGGACAGTCTGTGGATACGTCCCGTCAGCAAGGGAGACATCTCAGCAGGCATGCTGAAGTCATTTCTGATCAGTTCCCGTGGTGAGGGAGAGACGAGAGGGAGAGACGCAAGCAGGTGTCTCTCAAGGCCTTGTTCAAAGCTGATGGAGGTTCAGCTAAGACTCTGAAGATAGCAGCTCAGCTACATTCAGGCTGTAGCTCAGACCAAGACTGCATTCAGGCGGTAGCACAGACTCTGACTGGCTCGTACCGGAACTGAATATTAGTTTTGAGAGGAGTTATCTTAAATTCAACCAATCAGAAGATATTAAGTGTACTAATCAAAACTGAGTTAGTGGAATTGTGGACGGGTCTGATTGGGTAGGGGACTGTGAGGGAGTTACCAACTCACATATGACTTCCGCCCGTTAAACACTCGCATTATAAATGTAGAAATGCATGACATAGCAGAGAAGCATTATAACACTTTGAAGAGTGAGTGTGTGGATGACCCTGAGCAGGAACACTACAGGAGACTGTTCTGTAAACAAGAGATTACAGTTTGAACACCAGTCTGTGGTGTTACAGAAGAGACGTCTTTAGAGAGTGTTTTATTAGACCAGCTAGTGTCCAGTTAAGGTCATCTGGGAGATGGACACCTGAAAGTGGACAGTAGGACACCTGTAGGGATCTTGATTCAGGTTAAAACATAATCCAAGAGTCATTGTATTCCAAGTTATTGGGAAAAAGATGGATCATTGTTGTGATGGTCAACAGAGGTCAAAGGTCAGAGGTTATAGCATATTTGATGATGCTACACGGACAAATGACCTATTGTTTTGTATTTTTATTCAAATAAAATATTTTAAGTAACAAGCATTTAATACAGGTATAACAGCATCAAAAAATGTGTTGATCGTTCTTTAGGCCTGTTGGTTCCAGTAGACGATGAACACCCGAGCCACCTGATTCTGGGGGTGCTGTTAACGCTTCGCTACCTGATGCCTCTGCTGCAGCACCAAGTCAACACCACCAGCCTCAAAGGAAGCTTTGGAGTCATGAGGAAGGAGGCTGATGTACAGCCAACTCCTGAACAGCTGCTGCAGGTGACGGTGATAGTGTGCGTATCGGTGATTTTCCATGTGTTTGGACTATTATTTGTTGACATATTCTGTGTGTTTGAAGGTGTATGAGCTGACCCTTCACTACACACAACACTGGGATCACAATGTGGTCACAGCTGCTCTGGAGCTGCTGCAGCAGATGTTTAGGACTCCCCCACCAGAGCTTCTGCACATGCTCATCACAGCCGGCAGCATTTCACATGCCACCGTGTTTCGCCAGGACACTGAGAGCCGCGCACGTTCAGGCAGCATCCTTGAGCTCATTGGTAATCTCATTAGTCAGTTGGGACAGATGGTTTAAAGCTCGTCATCCCTCTGATGCTTCGTGATACGGGTCTTAATCACCCATTACTCAGCACAGTGATGTATCTGTTTCAGGTGGCTTTTAACTCATTCATGCTTACTGATGTGATTTAACTGTTGGTTCTCCACTCTAACTTCTGCTTTGGTCTTTCCATGGCACCGTCTTTACACCTAAACTCATTCTCTTTGTTTCTAAAGAATTATCTTTGTTTCCTGCAAGTCTTCATTAGCTTCTGTTGCTTTTCTCTGTCTCACCTCCTGATTCTGCTTCCTGTTTTTCCTGCCATTTGCAGCGGGGGGAGGGTCTTCCTGCAGTCCACTTCTTCTCAGGAAACAGAGAGGTGACTAGTCTGCTTATGTCCTGCTCACCTCAACCCACTTTCTGTAGTCTAATTCAAGGCCTGGGCAACTTTACCTTCAACCACATCACTCAAGGCTGTGGATTTATTTTGATTTATTTGTACTTAATAAAAATGAATTGTTTACATTTTCGTTGTCTCTTCGTTTTAGGAGCTTGGTGTTCGTCTTGATGTTTTTACATGATGATGTTTTTGTGATTTCCAGGTAAAATGCTTTCTGGGGAGGAGGACGGGTTGGAGGATGACACTGAGAGAACTGAGGTCCCTGCTGGAGCTTTTACAGGTGAGAGAAACTCACCAGTAAACACATTTAAAGTCATGATAATCTGTGGTATTCCTTTGAACTTTTACTGTAAAACATTAAACAAGGAAGAAACAAATAAACCCTAAAAATATGTTTTATATTAAGGCTTATAAAATATTTAAATTGCTGTCTGACCAAATCTCTCCAGCTACTCTTTTATCAGCTGTTTTGTTTGTTTTCATGTTTCTTGCATTTATTTTTTGATGCATTACTGCAGCTTACCGGTTAGAGCATTTGTGTGTGAACTAATACTATCAGGGAAGTGAAGCTCTCATCACACTGGTATTGGGTCCTGTAGTATCAGAACACTTTTATGAATACAAGTACCACGCACATGGTATCGGACCGATACCTGATGCTGGTATCGACATCAGCACATCCCTGATTTGATTAGTAGTCTGACATCGCGTCAAGTTGACACATAAACATGCACAAAAACATTTTTCTTCAGATGAGAATTTTTCACATTATATATAATTTAATGCATATTCACTTTTTACAGGGTTCCCGCGGGTCCTTAAAAAGTCTTAAAAGCATTGAATTTATGAATTTGGAAATAGTACCTTAAAAAGACTTGGAAAAGTCTTGAATTTTGATATCTGGGTCTTAAAATGTGTGCTGTATGTAGGGCTGGGTACCGAAACTTAGTACCGAAAAACATATTTTTTTTTTTTGGTACTAAGTTTAGGTTGTTTCACAATAAAGTGTCCCTATAAATGCGCCGGTCCTCCAGCCCCGCTCTGATCTGTGTGCGCACACAGGCTGAGTGACACAGCCCCTCCCCTCCCCTCTCCTCTCAACAGTTATGGCAAAAAATAACATTTAAAAAGACAGACCCAAGTTCTGTGGTGCTTCAACAAAACACAGGAGGTGTGTGAGGGAGAGGATGGCGTGGGTCGGGAATCGGGATGCTTCAGTTTGGATCCTGCCTCCACGAGTCGCGACCCGGGTCTGGATAAGCGGAGGGAGGCGAGGCGAGACTTTCCTCTCTTGTTTAAACACTCTCGTTGGTACCGGCTGGACCGTCAGAACGGCAGAATAAAAGATCAGACCCGAACACCATGTTTGGTCACCGTAAGCCCGCAGCTCCGTTCTCACCTGCTGAGAGGCAGCAACGTCGGAGCTGCAACCGACCTCCTCAGTCAGCATGCTGAACACATGCGCTGTATTTTGTATTTTTTTTAAGCATGTGAAATTGCATTTTAAAAATCCGCGAGGCCACGAGACATACTCATTTTATTTAGGATTTAGATTTAGCATTTACTTTTTTGTCAGCAAGGATCATTCAGTTTTTCCCTGTGCCCCTCATCCTGGCATCTCCAAAGTAACACTAGTTTCTGGTCGACCTGAATCCCTGTACTCTTTATTGGCAATAAGGGAATAATGAAATAATGAAAACGGATCCGTTTTCCCCCAATTTCCAATTTTGTTTTGCCATAACAAAAACCAAATAATGGTTAAATCCGGTTATTCAGTTTGTTTCAGAAATGAAAAAACGAAAGATTGTAAGACAGCGTCAGTTAACAGAAAGTTCCCGAGGTAAGAGATAAATAAATAATAATATTAAATGCATAAATGTGCCATAAAATTGTGTTTTTTTTGTTTAATTAAAAAACTTTAAGTAGGCTACTTTGTTATTTTCTCTAAGAATTATACATACAGGTATCGAAAACCAGGTATCGTTAAAGTAGTAGTATCGAAAAATCCTTAACGGTACCCAGCCCTAGCCGCACGTCACTTCTCCGTATCACATTTCACCTCAAAGGTTTCATCTGTCAACCATGATTATTCTGATTAAATAACTTGTCATACTTTGCACATTCCACATTTCTTTTAAAAATAAATGAACATATGTTCAAGAATATTTGTTTGTCCTTGTCGGTAGGTCTGTGAAAAGGGTATTACATTTTTATATAAATGGTCTTAAAAAAGACGTGAATTTGACTAGAAGAAACCTGTAGGAACCCTGTTTTTTTGCACAATTAACTTTTATATGCTGATGACATACCGTGTGAGAAGAGCTCACTTAACACAATCACACACAGAAGGATCCATTTTCAGCATACTGTCGATTTACATTTATACAAATGAAGCTTAGTTAATTAGTCATAAGCTGTTAGTTCTGGTGCTTGTCTGCTCGTATTTCAGTGATAATTTAAAGAGTAAAAAATGGTTTCCTCTTTCTGACTGCATTAGATTTTTTATTAGATTTTAATCATTTCATTGATCAGGTCAGATTGTTTAGCAGCCTCATCGGTCTCACTTACGTTTCTGTTTGGGCAGACGGCTCCTCTTCTGCCCAGGTGGACATCATCACCGAGCAGCCGCGCTCTTCCCAGCATGCTCTGCAGCCCGGCGATTCCGTGGACCTCAGTGCCTCCTCGGAGCAGGGTGGTGGAGGCGGGACGTCTGCATCAAACACCCCCGAATCACCCAACGAGGAGGAAATGCTGAGTCGGAGCTCCAGTGGGGCCAACGTAACCCCAGAGACGGCCGACTACACCACACCAGAAAACGCCACCCCGGACGGAGGGCCCCTCGGAGAGGGCGGCACGCTGCTTGGGACTAACGATCGCTCGCTTCCACCCAGTGATTCTTCTCAGACCACCACCGAGGGACCAGACTCAGCTGTGACCCCTTCAGATGTTGCAGAACTGGTCAGTGAAACTGTTTCCAGTATAACTTGATTATAAATAACTTATTTTTATTTACAGGATGTTTTTGTGAGGTGCAGAAGACAGACTTCTATAGAAACTGACAGATGTATGTATGGCTGCACAATATATCAAAAAATGTAACTTCATTGCAAATCAGTACCACAAAAGAACTATAAAATATCACAGGCTTTTATTCCAAGTACTACATCCCTTGATGCCTAAACCTGGTTTAGATGATAGCAGCTGAGATGCTAAAGCACGAAAAATTGTTGTTGGCATCATGATGACAGAACAGAAAGAAAAGTAAAAAGAAACATCATCATCATTGTGATCTTTATCAATATAAAACATGTTCATGTGTAAGAATTGTCCAAAGTGGTAAGCCTCTACTGAAGTTGTTCTAATGATTCTTCACCTCTTAAAGTTCAGATCTGTAGAGTTGATTTTAACTGTGCCCCCCCAATCCCCCCTTTTAGCATTTGATTCTCCCGCTTCACCTGAATTCACTAATTGATTTCCTAAATCTATAGTTCTACAAATGTAGCACAATATTAACATCAGATTTGAAGTAGATTTCCCTGGTAAAATGAATTCTGTAAGACGTAACAATAAGTTGAAATTTAAAACACTGAGGTCCAAAAACACCTAACATTGGAAAAGGGCTTGTAACTTCTTAAATGGATAGCATACGATGACAAATTCATTCCAGGAAAATTAGACTCCACATTCAAATACTGACTGGGCTTTGAAGGGAATCACAGCGATGTGTAAAATAACTCACAAAGGACAACTGGTTAGCTTTCACTAGGGGTGCAACGGATCAGACAACTCACGGATCGGATCGGTTCACGGTTTTGAGTCACGGTTCAGATCAATTTTTGGATCAGCATAATGAAAAAGAAAAGACAAAAAACTTTGCTCTCTCATTATTTTCTAAAACACTGAGCAACTTTTTTCTGCTCAATCCTCATAAATACAAACTGCATTTAACTCAAGATGTCAATCTGATGCTTCAATAAAGTTTTGAATCATATTAAAACAAATTAATTGGGGAGATATACTCATATGCGCACCTCAGGGTCACAGACCTGCTTCTGTCAAACTAGCGGTCACAGCTGGGGGGGGTGTGGAGGGGCGTGACGCACGAGGTGCTGCTGACTGAACTCCGGTTATATTAACGTTTATTAGCTCGTATAAAAGCCCAACATAACGTTATCTTAGACAGAAACAGGTGAATCTAGTTTGTCTATCAGAAAGATGGATTTCCAGCTGATGGAGAGAGAGACGGAGGAATCAGAGGCAGCGCGCGCACACGTGCGCAGCAGAGACTGGATATTGATCAGGGATCCTTCGTTCTGGTGTAGTAAAACGGCTGAAGCCAACAGAGTGAACCTCTATACGTGATGCAAAATGAACGCCTTTCTCAGAGGGGAATTATCTGCAGATTCACAGCGCGTGAGAACAGAACGTCGGGAATTATGTAGCGACGCACGCGCTCTACATGAACCGCGAACCACGTGCGTTCCGAACCGTAGAGGGTGATCCGTACGAACCACGGATCGATGATGATCCGTTGCACCCCTAGCTTTCACCATCTTAAAGATACCGTATTTGCCCGCATATAAGACGAGGTTTTTTTCATTGAAAATAATTTGAAAAAGGGGGGTCGTCTTATTATCGCGCCCTAGTTTTTCCGGCGGAGGGCGCAGGCTTTTTGGTCAAAGCGGCAGGAAGCAGCTCAGACCGTGAGCGGTTCCAGAGGTCCGGGCCTGGCCTAGTTCAAAGTTACAGGTTTACTAGTACTGAGGATTAAAATGTCCAGACCCAGCAGGTGTTTTCAGCAGCAGACTGTACAGGTGAGGGCTCGCGTCGCTCGCTCGATTCACACACGCATTCTCCCTCAGAACCTCATCCGTCTCACCGTTCTTTATATGCACCCGACACACACACCTACACACTCCCTCACACATACAGCAGGTTTGTGTGTGTGTCTGCGCAATAATTGCACAACAGCGGGTTTGTGTGCGCGCGATCGGCGCAACAGTGGGTTTGTGTGTGCGCGCGATCATGGCGCAACAGTGGGTTTGTGTGTGCGCGCGATCATGGCGCAACAGTGGGTTTGTGTGTGTGTGTGTACGCGATCATGGCACAGCAGCCGGTTTGTGTGTCTGTTCGTTCATGGCGCAGCTGTGTGTGTGTGTGTGTGTGTGTGTGTGTGTGTGTGTGTGTGTGTGTCTGTGCATTTTGCCGCATCAGCGTGTGTGTGTGTAAACAAGCTTCCCCTACATGAAAACTCCATCTCAGCTCCACAACTTGATGTGAAGTTCATCAGTGTCTGATGATCGCGAAGTTGCACAATCTGACCGTGAAAGCTCCTGTCAGTGAAGGTGCGTTCGGGCAGAGAGATCAGTATGGTGGACTGGTGGACTAGTTGTGTGCACCACTGTTAATAAGCAAATATTAAAGCAGTCTGTCATTATTAGTAGCATTAGTTAAATTATTTTCTCAAAATTTCAATAAAAATTGTTTCTTTAAAAAGTGAATTTAGTCTTTTTTTCTGAAGATTAGTCTTGAAAAGGGGGGTCGTCTTATAATCAGAGTCGTCCTATATTCGGGCAAATACGGTACTTATCAACTCACGAACCAGGACCACTATAGATATCTTCAAGAACGTGAATATTATTGGAAAACATGAATTTAAAAGACCAAATCCACCCCATCTTAAAATTAATAGGATCTTATCAAAACAAAATTATTATAAAGAAGATTTCCGTATTGTATGGCTGCTTATTAAGTTGTCAGGGAAACTCTACTGCTTATGTCAAGAATAAGTGGCAGAGGAAACATGGAAAATAATGTGGGAGATGCATAATAGTACAACACAGTCTCTTGAATGGGCAGGATTCTGCTGGAAGAACCAGATTAACTCCTCATATCAAAAGCAAAAGACCAAAGACTTGTTTAATTTTGTATTTGGGTCATCTTAAGGAATAATGTATTTATGTAAGATTTGCAGCAGCAAAGAAAACAATGACAAAGAATTGGTTAAAAGAAGAAACACCAAGTGCTGGACAATGGTTGGCCACTGTTGAGGAGATCCGAGAAATAGAGAGACTTTCTTATAGACTCAAAATGGAAGAGCAACGATATGTGGAAAAATGGACATCCTACAGAAAAAAGATTTAAAATCACTGGACTGCAATGATAAAACTAGAAAAGTTCCTGAAGAAACTTTGAGAGGGCGTGCTACCGGCGGCAGCAGTGTTTACCTGGTATGGTTAAAAATATCAAAATGGTTCCTCAATATGTTAGAGTCCAATGTCTTATGGCTTATTTAAAGTTTGAATGAGGTTTCTAAGTGTTATAGTCTCCAAGCAGGAGGCTCTCAAACATCAGAAAGTGAAGCCAACCTCATTCATTTCATTGTGCTTCTATGAGCCTGGTTATTTGCCATTTACATCGCCATGGTAACTCCAAATGTAATGGCACACTTCGTGGGACCGAGCCGGTCGTTTTGATGTATAATTTGTGTGGGTGTACTTCTCTGTGCGGGCCGCATTAAAGTTACGATAGTAAACGTAACCTTGAAAAGTTCCTGAAGAAACTTTGAGAGGGCGTGCTACCGGCGGCATCAGTGAAATCAACATGGTTCCTCAATATTTTCTAGTCCAAAGTCCCATGACTATTTTAAACCAAGAATGACGTTTCTAGGTTAAAGTGTGTTGAAATGGCAGGCTCTCAAACATCAGTAAGTTTTAGTTGAAATTCAAAGGGCTAATCCATTTTTACGCCATTTATGTCGTAGTCTTTTGTGGAAAGCTTTGCGATAGTTAATGGAAACGCTACAGGAATTTCAACCAAGCATCACATGAGCGAGCCGGTCGATATGATATATAATTTGTATAGGTTCCCCCTCTCGTTAGCGTTCGAAATGCCCAAAAACCCAATTTTATGCTAACGTGTTAGCATTTGCATGCTAGCATGCTAACCTTGTGCTTGACCTGTCCCCATGCCAAAAGTGAAAATATTTTATCATTAGCATGCTAACATGCAAAGTTAGCTTTAGGATGTTAGCATGCTAATGGTAAAATTAGCATTAGCAAACAAACATGCTAACATGTTATACTATAGCAAGAATGTTAGCACACTAATGCTATTTGACCTCAGTGATGAACTATCAGCTCCATTTATTTTAATATAGGTTGTGGTTTGGGTGTTATCCTGTTTAATGATTCTGATCCTAGTTCTCATATGGTTCTGGTTCTGGGACCTGTCAGTTTATTATGTGATTCTACTCCTGGTCCAGTTTCTGTGTCTTGTCCCAGTTCTAGTTCTGGTATCTGTTTGTACCTGCAGCTCAACCAGCAAAGAAACCTGTCAATCATCATTATTCCACTGCAGCAAATTTCATCCAATCAGAATCCTTGCTGCACTTTGCCTGCTGATAGATCTCACACCTGTTCTTAATGACACCATGACAATGAGCCAGATTAAAAAGAAAATCACTCTTCTCAAACAACCTGCTCCCATTCGAAAAGTATAAGACCGATCAGAAAAATTTTAAAACTGTTAGAAGCAGGAGGCTTTAATGGTCAAAAGTCCCAAATTTCATGCGTGTCCTATGTTTTATGTCCGAATAATGACGATTCGATTTCACAAGACATCAAAATGTTGAAAGACAGAGATCCAGATGAAATAACATGGAAAAGAGACCTTTTGTCATGGCTCCTCTCAACCTTCACTGGCAACTTGTGAGCAAACTGTAGGTCACAGAGACATGAGAATCACTTCACCGGAAAGCAGACAAAAATCCCCAATCACAGAGGTCAAATTTATGACTGTAGTCCAAACGGTGTAGGAAATATTTGATGTTGTTCGTGACGAGAACGTATAAAATTCTGCTTCGTCACCCTTTAGAGTCACATGACCCCAGAGTGAAGCAGTCTGACTTAAGTCTTTCACTCACAAACAATGTCGTGTATCTCCCAAACCGTTTGGAGTACAGACATGATTTTTATCTCATTTGGTAGCTTTTTTTGTCTGCTTCATTTGAACCTAGAACCATTTTTCTCTAGGACCTACGGTTTTCTCAGAAATGGCCCTCAAAGGTCCAGAACCCCCCCTCAAACCCAGACTCTGATTTCTTCATCAAACTTCTCTTGCGATTTTAGGAAAATGGTAAAGGCTATCAACACAATTCTTCCAAATGTTAGAGTCCAAAGTCTTGTGACCCGTTTAAACTTTGAATGGAGTCTCTAGGTGATTGTGTGTCCACACAGCAGTCTTGGGAAGAGGGGTGGGTTTTGGCTTTTTTCACCGATCCCAATGGGATTTTGAATGTGTTTTTTAAGCGTGGTTTTTTGCGAATTACGTCGCCATGGTAACTCCGAATTCTTATAAAAGTAATAGCACACATCACGGGACCGAGCCGGTCGTTTTGATGTATCATGTGTCTGGCTGTAACCCTCCGTGCGGGCCGCATTAATGTTGACGGAAGAATAAAACAAACAAACAAACTAACTATAAAGACATCACTTTAGAGGTGAAGAGTAATAGGTGTGCTTTGCTTCGCAGCACGCCCTAATGACTGCCCTTTCATTGAAGACTCGGGTCAGTTCAAGACACAAATACAAAAGCTCTTATTTTGTGCTTCTAGATGTATTGTGTCTATTTGTTCAATGTTTATAAAACCAAATAAAATACACACTGAAGAAAGCAAAACACTGAGGTCAAAGGTTAAATTCAAGAAAATAGTTGTGTTGTCACTAGTTCTCAAGCCTGTTTTTAATTTATGAAAGTTTTTACTATTATAAAAACTAATCATGAAAGAGGAGAACCCTTTAATTTTGTTCTAGATTCTGTCTTTTCAAGCTTGATTTTATGATTTGAACCCTTTAGTGTTTGGCTTCAGAGGCTTTTAAATACTTTGGGGGCGGCGTGTAGCTCAGTTGGTAGAGTGGCCGGTCTGGTAACCGGAGGGTCGCTGGTTCAATCCCAGCTCCGGCTGGGTTAGATTTCACCCAGTTTGCCTACTGGTGGTGGTGAGGAGGGCCCATAGGCGCCAGATTGTTCACGGTGACTCCAGCCTCTGACAAGTCTGCTGCAGGGCAGCTGTGGCTAAAGTGAAGCTAACTGCCATCAGCGTGTGAGTGTGTGTGAATGGGTGAATGTGTCTATGAAGTGCTTTGGGAGTTCTAGGACTTAGAAAGCACTACAAGTACACGCCATTTACTTTATTTCTTTTTACTTTTCTTTGTTGTACTTTTTAAACATTTTTTTATAAACGTTGATACTTTTAAAAATACATACAAAACCCCCCCCAAAATTTTCTTTGCTTAAAATTTTTTTTTTCAGGTTTACACTGCAAATTAAAATTTGAATCGTTGTCACTGTAAAGGGTTAATTAGGGCTGAGCATTCAGACAGCGGTTATAGTTTACCAAGTACTAAAGGCGGTCATCATTCCTGTACAAGGTTAGCTTTATTTACCTCCCACAGATTAAAACAACTTGTCCAGTCTAACAATTCTCATTATGGTTTTGCCCCGCCCTCCTCCCCCTCCTTTATCCTTGTGCTCACTTCGTCACAGTTGCGCACTCCGTCGCATCAGGTGATTGAGCCGTCACCGCCCTCGCCAACCTCCACAGAGGGCCCCGATGCCACAGACAGCGACTCATCTGTCTGCACTGCTTCTGTTTCGTCGTCTTCTTTCTCTTTCTCCTCCTCTTCTTCCTTCTATGCCACCTCCTCTTCTAGCACTAGTGACAAGGTCAGCCAATTGGACGCTTTGAACAGAATGGGAGGTGCTTGCTTGTCTTGAAGTATTTGGCTTCATTCTTCTTCCTTTCGTTGGCTTGTTTGTCTCAACCCATGCACACCGTTTTCCTGGGTTATGACATATTTTCCCCTCTAGTTGTTATAGATCGTGGCTGTTTTTCTTCCCTCATTTTGAGTGATTTCCTCCTTAATGATCAGATGCTTTTAAAGACAAATCTACCACAACTTCCCACATGACTGGCTTACTATAAATGGCATGAAGGCTTGCTGTTTCTGATTTGTTTTGTAGGAGATTAAGGTCTTTGTGGGTTAAAGAGGCTGCAAATGGACTTTAAACCAAACCTTACAAAATAAAGCAGTATGTATTTTTTATTAATAAATTGTTCGCCCAACAAGTTCCCAGTGAAAGGGCTTTTTTTTTTTACAACATACAAGTCATGTTTTAAGTAGCTTTGTAAGAAATATTCTAATGGAATGAATTTCCTTTGGAATACACAAACGATCAATGTTCCTCTGTAACATCAGAACTATGTTTGTATATTTTCAGCTCCTCCTGTGTTAACTGTGTTGATCCTTGCATGACTCAGTGGACCTTTTGTTACCAGATAGTCTGTTTGTACTCTCCTGTGTTTTTGTTTTAACTTGATCAAATCTAATAGATTTTTTAGGTTTAGTTTGCATGCAGCTGTTTTTCAGACCAGGATAAATGATTGGTTTGTTTATGAAGTAGAGTTTTAGTTTCTTATGGAGGAGTTTTGTTTTGTGTGTGTAACTAAGGTCCTGGATGGCAGTGAAAGTCAGTACTCTGGGATGCAGATAGGAACACTACAGGATGAAGAAGACGAAGGTGCAGCACCTTCCTCCCAAGAAGAACCCTCCGAACCATTTCTGCAGTCAGCACTTGGTACGTTTGTGTGTGAAGGTAAACAGGCTTGTGAATTCTTAAAGATACAAGGCCATAAAAAGGGTAATGTTTGTGTGTTGCCCACAGCTCTCAGTAAGCCTCATCTGTTTGAAGGCCGAGGTCACAATCGACAGGGTTCAGACAGCAGCGTGGACCGCTTTATACCAAAGGACGAACCCGCTGAACCTGAGCCTGATAATAAGGTAAACTCACCCACGCATAATTCCTCCTTGCTTCTGGTTTAAAATAAAAATATAGATTAGTGTTGTCACGGTACCAAAATGTCAGTATTTGGTACCGATACCAGTGAAAATCCACGGTTCTCGGTACCAAAGCAAAACAAAAACATGAATTGAAGTCATGTAAATCAGAGGTCGCGCTAGACTTTTCCGTCATTTTGACTGACGGTTAAAAAAAATCAGGTCATAATCTATTTTTACCCATCACTTATTAATTTTAACAATAATAATAATGACATTTTCAGCAGTATTATTTCATTCCTTTTAAAATAATATTGTAATTGTTCCTCGCCCGTTTCATCCTCCTGGTTCAGCTCATAAATCCAGACTGATATAGAGAATAAACCAGCTGATCAGCCAGTCTTCATCTGGAGAACTCTAATAACTCTCCCTGTCCAGATCGCTGCGCATTACGCAAGAGTGCCTCTGAATGCAGTATTCATATGTCTCAGAAATTACAATAACTACACAGCTGATCACAATAATGCATCAATAAGTGCAGTTATATAATTTTAAGACATGAACAGACTGTTTTAACTTCTAAATGTGACATTTTCGTTCAAATTTTTGTTTTTATTCTCTTCAGAGATGCAGGTGGAGGGTGACAGTTGGTATTGTGTGTGTGTGTCTATGTTTGTGCATGCGCACGTACGTCGTGTGTGTTCGGGTCTCCAAGTCTGAAAACTTTTGCAACTTTCAGACCCGTTTTTGCGTGAGAAAGTTTTATAAACGAGGCCCCACGTGTCTACGGTCACGGAGCAAAAATGGCTGCTCACAGCCCGACAGGCTGCTGCAGCGACGGCGTGAGTGAGAGAGAGAGAGAGAGAGAAAGAGAGAGAGAGCGAGAGAGAGAGAGGCGTCAGGGTTGTAGAGCTGAGCTCTGACTGGGAAGAGTGAAGGTTGTCCTACTAATTTCCCAGTTTTCCAAACGCGTCTTTCCTCCAGATCCGCATCAGAAGCATGTCGCGGTGGCTGCGTGAGGACTGAAGACCTGCGGAGGTAAAGAGTAATACAACGCGGTCTGATGGCGCGCACGTGCACACACACAGGTGTGTGATTTGTAATCCGTCAAAATGATCGAAAGTGCTCGGATAGCAAGAACCGGGTTGACCCGCTAGTCGGTTCTACCTTGGAGAACCTGGAACCGCAACATTTAAATTGTTTTAGTCCCGACTTGGTACGAAAGAACCAGGTCTTTTGACAACACTAATATAGACTGAATTACTGAATTTAAAATGAAATGAATGAAACTTAAGAACAGGAGATTCTGTCTGTTCTTTGTCTAACTGTTTGTTCTCTGGATCTTCGTCAGCCGTCACGGATCAAGGGTCCAATCGGACACTATACAGATCAGGAGGCGGAGCCACTGGTGCACTGCGTACGACTTCTTGCCGCCTCTTTTCTTCTGACGGGCCAAAAAAAAGGTGAGTGGCCGTTAAAACTGAACGCAAAACTGACTGTTGTAATAAATGGAAAATTTCTGTTTGCACAGAAGACTTGAAGATGATTAGGTTACTGCATTATGTCAGAACTGAAACATTGACATGCACTCTCCTTCTTTATGAAGATATTTCAGTCTTGTTTCTGGTATTTCTGTATTATTTATGTTTATTCAGGGTTGATTCCTGACAAAGAGGTGCGAGTGAGTGTGAAGGCCTTGGCAGTCAGCTGTGTCGGAGCAGCCGCCGCGCTGCATCCTGAAGCCTTCTTTAATTCCCTCTACCTGGAGCCACTGGATGGCGTTCCAGTAGCAGGTAGAAAATTATACTTTAAAGACTGTTCTGAATATACTGTACTTGATATCCAGTTAGTGAGTAAATAAAGATTATAATAATCCTTACAGTGTTGTATCATCAACTCATATTTTTATCATCAGTTTGACCAGAGAGAAGTTGTTAACATGAACTTAACACACGGATGTTTTTGCTGATTAAATCTCAGCAAGTGGAAAATCTCTAAGATTCAAATGAGGGCAACCCGCTCCTTAACTGAACCAAAAGAGCTTTAGTAGAGGAAGAATATCAAATTCAACAATTCCAGATTCATAGGATGAAATCCAGCATGCTTGGCTGCACTTTCTGATGTGAAATTCCTTAAACTTCCACAGCTTTTAGCATTTCTTAGAGGAATGGATATCCTCCGCCACCGTTCATGCCAAAGTTTTAAACTAAAATCATTGTATGTTGAGAAATTATGGCGTTAGAGCTGTTTTGGTAAAATCTTGAAAATGACATTATGGATAACTTTGCATAAGATCTTGCACTGAGAATGTATTTTTGAATGAATCTCAGCTACTACCACAGCAAGCTGTAGCTGCATATCTTGACAGATTTTTATAACTTTTTGTGATAGCAAAGGTCAGTTAACAGCCATCTGAAATCCGGTTGACTCCAAAAGTTAATTATTTGTAGATCTACATCTGATTAAGGCTTTCTGATAGCCTAGTAAACTAGACCTTCAGGTCTGCTCTGCAGACTTTGGTCTAGACACGCTCATTGGAACCTCTGCAGCCCACTGATTGGTCCGGTCAGTCTCGTAATGGGCCAATCACAACGCTCAAAACAGGTTGGAGGGCGGGATTAGTTGATGACGTAAGAGCTCCGACTCTGAATTTAAACAATCATGGCGGCAGTTTGGGAACCGCGTTAGTTTGACATGTCTTTATTATCAACTTTGGACGATTTAGATTTGAGCTTTTCTTTAAGACGTGAACAGATAGAGGAACTTAAGGCTTTTATGTTGAAAGAGGATTTATTGGCCGCTTTGCCGACGGGACACGGTGAAAGTTACGGTTGTTGCTAAATGCCTCTAGCGCTATCCAATAGCATGTGAAGTAGGGATGGGCAATAACATCGTTTGTAGTTTTGCCTGATTCACGTGTGGAGTGAAAACAATGATGGCGGACGTGAGGCTGAGGAGGAGCTCGTTTTAAAGCGACGAGCTACACTGAACTTCTATCAGGTTACTTTAACGTGTTTGTTACATTACCAGGATTTATTAGCAGTTGTACTCTGTTGTTTCCAGTTTTTCTGAAATTTTGCGTCGTGGACAGAACTGGACTTGGATCAGCAGGACCCGAACCGCTGTGCGTCTTCACAGACGAACGCCAAATCCCCCTCCCTGCATTTTTCACAAATCGCACACTGCACTTTTACAGCGATTTGGCCTTTAGAAACCGAGGTATTTCTCAGTTAGACCAGTGAGAGGTGCTTAGAAGGCTGTCTCCTCCTGGGGTGAAAGATTCATGACCAGAGGAGAGACTTTAAAAACAAGGCAGCACAGCGCTGGACAAAAATATATACATATTATAATAATTTATTGTTATTGCAATAAATACCTGAAATGATCGTGATAAATTTTTTAGGCCATATCGCCCACCCCTAATGTGAAGACGGCTTGATTGACAACCGTTGATCCCGCCCCTATGAATGCGTCGTTTCAGTGGACCGTGGCCAGACTAAATATCCACATATATAGTCTGGTTTACCAGGCTAGTTTTCTAAGAGTTTCATCAAAATTCCTGTCAGCGGTTTATGAGATGTTTTGCAAATGATATGAACGCTGCCTTATGCCTGCTGTGTTTTATTTTTTAATCCTTTGCAGAGCAACAGTATGTTAGTGATGTGCTCTGCCTCATCAATCATGGGGACCCTCAGATCAGAGGAGCCACAGCCATCCTCTGTGGAGCCATTATACAAGCAGCACTAACAAAAACACGTTACAACATACACACCTGGCTGGCCAGTGTGCAGAGTGCAACAGGTTAGTGTGTGTGTGCATTTTGTTTGCTTACACGTTAAAAGATATAAATGTTGCTGATCAGATCGGTCTGCTCTCTAGGTAACCCTTTGTCCCTGGTGGACTTGGTGCCTTTACTCCAGAAGACTCTAAAAGATGATTCCTCCGTCACCTGTAAGATGGCTTGTTGTGCAGTCAGGGTGAGACGGATCAGTGTGATTGTTGGGTTTTTGTGGTCTGTGCCCTGTGTGTGGTTGTGAGTCTGACTCTTTAATCCGTGTGTGTTTCAGCACTGCATCATGACCCTGTGCAGCAGCACCCTGAGTGAACTTGGCCTGCAGCTGGTGATAGACCTCTTTGCTCTGAGGGATTCTTCCTACTGGCTTGTTCGCACTGAGCTCTTGGAAACCTTGGCTGAATTAGACTTCAGGTAAATCAAATGTACTCTCTTTCTGGTTTGTTAAATCCCTTTAACACGTGGACTTGATTTTAAGACTTTAAAGATATTTTGTGTTTTAATGATTAGAAGATATTCAAAAAAGATCCTACTTTTTCTTATGTTTAGATTAGTCAATTTCTTGGAGAGGAAAACTGAAACTTTACACAAAGGAGATCATCACTACACTGGGGTATGTTCAACTGTTTAACTTTCTTCTAGTTTTTGAGAAATGCCAGTTGTGTCATGTTCTGACTGTGCTTCTGATTTCATCCACATTCCTGCAGCGGCTGCTGCTGCAGGACAGGGTTCTGAACAGTGTGGTCATACATCTGTTGGGAGATGATGATCCAAGAGTTCGACACGTGGCGGCGTCTGCTGTCAGCAGGTATAATAAACGCACGTCCGTGTTTATTGGTAACGTCACACTTTGTTCAAGAGCCACATCACAATCACTGCACCTGCTTATTGTTTGCTTTTGTGCGTTTCTCTCCACAAGGCTGGTTCCAAGATTGTTCTATGACTGTGACCAAGGTCAAGTGGATCCAGTGGTGGCGATTGCTCGAGACCAGAGTTCAGTCTACTTGCAGCTGCTGATGCACGAGACACAACCTCCCTCTCAGTTCACAGTTAGCACAATCACAAGGTACTTTAATAAGAGGCTTTTTCATCAACAGCATCCAGAACTTAAAAGACTATTTCAGCCCAGGATTTTCTGACATGAAGTCACTAAAGTGTCCTATCCTGATGGTCCCTCCTGTATCAGAGCTGCTGGGCCAATCAGAAAGCCTGCTTTAGCTCCATTTACACAGAATCTATGGATGCCAGCTGCTCGATGGTGCTTTTATTTATACTTTAACAGCTTTGAAATAATAAAATACTTTTTTATTGTTTTATTCAATTTCTGCATCAGAAATCACTTCATGTTGCATTCAGGTACATCTAAAAAAGTTAGGACATCAGGAAAAAGTTCAATACTTTTCTGAAAGTGAAACCAATATTATAAAAATATTTATCACACACAGAGTGAAATATTTCAAGCTTTTGTTTCTTGTAATTTTGATGATTATGGCTACAGATATGAAAACCCAAAATTCAGTGTCTCAGAAAATTAAAATATTTTGAGATGAATTAAAAAGAATATTTTAAACAGAAATCTCAGGATTCTCAAAATTATGTACATTTCTATGAAGTCAATACTTGGTCCGGCCTCCTTTTGCATGAACTCCTGTATCAGTGCTTGGAGGCATGGAGGAGATCAGCCTGTGGAGCTGCTGAGGTGTAATGGAGGCTCAGGATGCTTCGATAGCAGCCTTCAGGTCACCTGCATTGTGGGACTGGTGTCTCTCATCTTCCTCGACACCCCATAGACCCTCTCTGGGGTTCATGTCACCTGATATCCCTTTTTAATGATCTTATGTAATGTTTTAATTATCTGAGACACTGAATTTTGAGTTTTCTTGATCTGTAAACTATAATCATCAAAACTACACAAAATGCAGGCTTTAAATATTTCACCGTGTTATGAATATATACAATGATTTTCACTTTCTGAAATATGTGACAAAATATTTTGTACTTTTTCATGATGTTCTACTTTTTTTTACATGTACCTGTATTTCTATAGATTAGGATAGTTTTCATGCTTTAAAATATAACCTGTATTAGGCTTGGGTGGTATTACGTAATACTGTATACACCCAGTATTGAAAAATAGCAACGTTATCCGTTTCAATACCGTCATGAAAAATGCACGGTCAGCGCTGGACTGCCGGTGAGCCGACGGTAACTTTGGGCCGGTCTGGGGCTATCCGAGTAGGGTTGGGCGATGTGTAACTTTTTTCCAATCGTCCATCGTCAGTCCAAAAATCAACGATGGGCGATTTATTCGCGCAGGTGACTGTTGACATATTTGCAGGCGGAGCAATGTAAACACACACTAATGGATTTGCCAAATTAGAACTCAGAAGTCCCAAACTTGAGGAAATAGTTGTAAAAAACACAGCGTCGCCTGTTTGGGGCTACTTTGGCTTTAAACAGATGTATAGTGGCAGAAAAGGGCTCCAACATCGAGTGTTTACCCTTCTGCTGTGTGCTAACTAAGCTAACACAGAGCTAGCTGCTGCTGCTCCGTCACCAAAATCGCTCAAAAAGACTTCAAACTGCAGTGAAGATTTATTTTATGGAAGCAACGTTCACTGAAGGGGTTTTATTCGTATTTCAGTTTTAGTTTCATTTGGTTTTTGTCGTTTATCAGACTTAGCTGAAGACAGTTGAACACCAGATCGGTGTTATGACTCGCTAAATATTCCTAGCATGGGTAGCTGAGGCATAAACATGGTTTAACTGGAACAAAGCCAGTCTCTGATGGTTTCCTCCCCACCACACCATAGATATTATTTAGATACATTTATTTTCTGAACACAAGCTGCTGCCGTTCTCTGTCTGTCTGCTACGGACTGAGTAAACACCGCTGCTCTGCCAGCTCTCGGGGGGAGGAGGAGGAAAAAGGAGCTGCTGCTTGCAGCTGGGAGGAGTTTGCGTGTAACGTTTAAAAAGAGCATTATTTATTATTTTTACGTGGGCTGCCTTTGACTTCAACCAAACGTTCATAATTAAGAAATTAATTTATAGTGAGATGAATAAATCGTTCTTGAAAAACGGGAGGCGATTGGCTGAGCCCAGCGCCGATGGTCGATACATCCGTCTGATCGCCCAACCCTATATCCAAGCGACTCCTTTTAATCAGCACTTCCTTGTTGTGTTGCTGTGGCTTCAGCATTTCCCAGCCAATCTTGAATGCAACATCTATCGGCACACACTTGATGACATCATCAAATCACGTCATTACTTGCAGCATAACATGTAACATGTAAGACAGGGGTGTCCAAACTTTTCAACATGAGGGCCAAAATCACCAAGTGTCAAGTCCTCGAGGGCCACAATAGTTAGAGTATTTCTTAAAAGAAACAAGCAAAAAATATTTTGTTCTGCTCATAAATTCATTATAAATGCAACATTTTAATGAACAGTCTTTGTCAATACGACACAGGGATCTCGTATGTTTGACTCAATGATAAAAAGCATTAAATTCACTGGATCTGATTGGTCGATTGTTTTAAGGTTTCTAGAAACCACATTTAGTTCCATCCTCAGCAACAAGACCAGGATCTGGGTCTTTCTTCAGTCATGTTGCTGGATTTAGTCGGAGCAAAAATCTGCATTTTGGTAAAAGTCAGTGAGGATTTGTGGTTCTTTTTACCAGGAAATAAAGTTGGAGATCTCAATATCTCTTGAATTGTTTCAAAAATGTTTTGAATATTTTTGATTGAATGGGAAATTTTGCATTTAAAAAGATTTTTTTAACTTGGATTTTTTGTTTGTTGGGTCTCATGTTAGTAAAAATCTAAAAAATGTCATAAAGCATCTCTCTGCATCAAAATCCTGAGGGCCGCATTTGGCCCCCGGGCCGCACTTTGGACACACCTGATGTAAGAGGACTCGCCAACCTGTCTTTGGTTTGGAATGATCTCAAAGTGTCTCTGGACAATAAAATCATCTTTTGTAATGACTGTAAAGCGGAGGTTATGGGAGGAGGAATCAAGATGTCTCGTTTTTTAAAGAGGAATTGAAGCAGTTGTTCTATTTTGCACTGACACTATTTAAAGTTTAAGTATGCATGATAGGAGGTATGGGATGTTGGTCACCTAAAATTATTTTGTTTGTCTTTTTTTAATGAGGGGTACCCCGCTTATATTGGTATCAGCTTATATTGGTATCAGCTTATATTGGTATCAGCTTATATTGGTATCAGAATTGAGAGTTAGACAATATCGGTAAAAAAGCCTATATCGAACATCCCTAATCTCAACACTTTGCTTCTCTTTCAGGACGTATCGAGGGTACAGCCTCTCTAACACTGTGTCTGATATCACTTTGGAGAACAACTTGTCCAGAGTTGTAACTGCCGTCTCCCACGCGTTCACATCGTCTACCTCTAGAGCACTAACTGTAAGTTTTAGTGCAACAATATACTATTTGCCTGCTTTACATCAAGTTATTTACTTGTGTATTTTTAGCATAAGTCTGTCTTTTCTACAGTTTGGCTGCTGTGAGGCCTTGTGCCTCCTGGCATCAGCTTTCCCAGTTGGCACTTGGAGCACAGGCTGGCACTGTGGCTACGTTAGCTCTAGTAGCAGCTTCTCCTCTCGTTCTAGTCTTAACCGCAGCAGAGGCAGATCCCACAGGTTTGTGAAGCTTTCTCAACATCATTTGGTTCTGTTTGTTTATTTAATGCCAGCTTAGTTGTGATTTTTCTGTTTTTGATTATTTGTTCTGTAGTTTGTCCCAGACAAGTGGCGCTCCGGCCTCTTCATCCACCACCTCATCTGCTCCAGACTCTGAGCGGAGGACTCTGACTGTAGGAATGGCCAACATGGTGCTCTCCCTCCTGTCTTCTGCCTGGTTCCCTCTGGATCTCTCTGCACATCAAGATGCACTTTTGCTCTCTGGCAACCTGCTTGCAGGTGGGAAATTTGCATGAATATTTCCCATATTTTTGTGTATTTGTAACTATAGGGGTGCAACGGATCGACGGTAATATTAACGTTCATTAGCTCATATAAAAGTCCAACACAACACGTTATCTTAGACAGAAATAGATGAGTGGTTTCTCCATCAGAGAGGAGGATGATCCAGCTGAGAGAGAGAGACAGAAAAACCAGCTGCCCCGTGCGCGCAACAGAGTCTGGATCAGATACCGATCAGGGATCCTTTGTTCTGATCAACTAAAACAACTGAGTCTGACAGAGTGAACCTCTATACGTGATGGCAAAACGAACACCTTTCTTAGAAGGAAAATATCTGCAGATTCGGAGCACAGGATGTCGGGGATCATTGAGCGACGCACGAGCGCTGCGTGATCCGCGCACCACGTGTGTTCCGAACCGTAGATTCGTATCTGTACGAATCAATGATGATCCGTTGCACCTCTATTTGTAACTAACCTAATTCAGCTTTTAAGAAGCTACTATTGACTAACCAGTCTCCTCATCATGTTCCCAGCTGTGGCTCCTAAATGCTTGCGCAACCCCTGGGCCGGAGAGGAGGACGGCAGCAGTGGGAACGCCAGTGGAGGCCCAAATAAAATGGAGGAACCGTGGCCGGCGCTGTCGGAACGCTCCCTGGTGGCCATGGTGGAGCAGCTGTTCTCTCATCTCCTGAAGATCCTCAACATCTGTGCTCACGTGTTGGATGACACACCACCAGGACCAGCAGTTAAAGTGAGCCTGATGATGATTATTGATATTTGGTTTGAGTTCTGTGTAGTCGAAGCAGAAATGGCCGTATGTTACTGATATTTATTTGCTACATAAGATTTTCTGTGTGAGGTCAGTTTTTGTACTTTGCTCCCTGTTTTTTAGGCTGCTCTTCCCTCTCTGAGCAACACCCCCTCCCTCAGCCCTATCAGGAGGAAAGGCAAGGAGAAGGAGGCTGCTGAGCCTAATGCTACCCCCATGAGCCCAAAGAAAAGCAACGAAGCCAACACTGGTACGTCATACTTGAACATGCTCATACATGGATACAGTTCATCTCCAACTTAATGTTTAATAAGCAGTTTTTTGCGAGCAGGCAGGCCAGCAGACAACACAGGGTCGACAGCAGTCAACAAATCTACAACCCTTGGCAGCTTCTACCATCTGCCTCCTTACCTCAAGCTCTATGATGTTCTTAAAGCCACCCACGCCAACTACAAGGTCAGAACATTCAGCATGTCTTATCAGAGAAGTGTCCTGAATGGAGTCTTTCAGGGAGACATTTAAATAATTTTTGCTGCTTCTCAGGTGACGTTGGACCTCCACAGTAACCAGGAGAAGTTTGGAGGGTTCCTGCATGCTGCTTTAGATGTTCTGTCCCAGCTGCTGGAGCTGGCCACTCTACATGACATCGGAAAGGTGAAGGTCATCACCTCAGTTCAACACGTCAGTTTTAATATTGTGGGATCTGGTTTTTTAGGAATGATTGATTAAATGTATTCTCTGTTGTTTTCCTAAATTCATTAAAAGTTGTGCATGCATTATATTTTCCCATTGGCAGTGTGTGGAGGAAATTCTGGGCTATCTGAAGGCCTGCTTTTCCAGGGAACCAACCATGGCTACAGTTTGTGTGCAGCAGGTCAGTAATCTGTGGGCGTTTGACCTCTAAAGAATAGATTTTGACTAGGGATGCTCCGATTGATGGGGCACCGATCAAAATCGGCCGATATTCGTGAAAAATACGTCATCGTAAATTCCGATATTCTCCTCTCCACGCCGATCATACCAGCCGATCAATAGCTCCTAAACTAGATGTCACTAGGCGCACAGAAAATCCGCGGTGCTACCGCGAGTTCATTGCGCAGCTGAGACTCGCCGTCCCCAGAATGGACCGCTCCATTTATAGTTGGTTTGGACTCGGAGCTCAGTCCTGGAGGAGATGTCGGGCAGCGAGTCCTGCTGGCTCGCTCAGCTGTCTCCTCCTGCAGAGAGTCTGTTGCTGCTGCAGCGCAACACCCCGCATCGGGAAACTGAGATAATTCTTTAAACTGGTATTAAAAGACAATAATTTAAATATTGACGGAGTTGGAAAAGAGCTCGCTGATCATGCACCGGGAGGAGAGGATAAAGCCGCGCGTCATGGCGCATGTGGAGAGGAGAGAGCAGCGCGCAGTGCAGGTGGATCAGACAGGTAGAGGGAGGAGAAGCTGAGAGCAGGTAGACTCTTTAGTAATGATCAGATCACTGTCACTTTGTTCTTTCTGGGCATAAAATGGACCAGAGGGTAAAAACAATGTCGACTTTTCTGCATCTGAATAGAAGAAAAAAACTATTTTTCTGAAAACGTTATTTCAACCACAAACTAATTAATGGGGATCTTGTGCTCAAGAATATATGTTTAATTATTTAAATATATATATAATAATAGATTTCTATTAATAAAAGTAATAGATATCTGATTAAAATGATAGATTTCTATATGGATTAAAATAATAGATTTCTATAAGGATTGTAAATATATATCTATAAATAATATATTTCTATATGGATGGATGATGTCTACATGGTGCCTTCAAGTTTCTGTATTTTTTTCATCTTTGAAAAGTCAGTAAAAACCTGTTTTTGTCCAAATGAAGGAGATTTATGGTTCATTTTCTACAGATCAAGTAGCCATTAGCCCTCATCATGACTACAATGTGAAATTTACAGTCAATCAATGTGATCGGTATCGGTGATCGGCAGCAAAAAACGTGAGCGGAGCATCAAAATATAACAAATCTGATGTTTAGTTTTTGAGATATTTTAATTTATTTGGCACACCTTGCATTAAATACTGTTTTTTTGTTGTTTATTTTAATGAGGGCTACCACGCTTATATCGGTATCGGAAATTAAGAGTTAAACAATATCGGATATCGGTAAAAAAGCCAATATCGAGCTTCCCTAATTTTGACTTATTTTTGTGAGATAAATTGTGTGTGGCAGTCCATATGGTTGTGGCACTGAGCGGTGTGCAACAATCGGTACGACTCCACACAGAGTGAGGCTGGTTCCTGCCGACAGGGCCTGTAAAGGCATGGGTTTCCCTGTGCGATGGTTCCATACATTCATGTTTATTTTGAACAAAGTCATGTTATTTTTACTAGACGTCTCTTCAGGTATTTTTGACATATTCTGCTAAATTGGATCAAAAAAAGGAGAAATAACTGCCTGAGGCGTACAGTTATAAATGAAGAACAACTCACTGGTTTGAGTATTTTTTGTAAACCAACTCCAGACTGAATGTAAAGGTTCAGTTCAAGCTAATTTAAACTGATACATAATGTCAGAATTAGCTTAGATGGCCTGTTTTGTATTTCTTCCTGCACTAAAAGTTAAAGACTTGTTCTTTAGTTGCTGAAGACTCTGTTTGGAACCAACCTGGCGTCTCAGTATGAAGGCGTCCTGAGTGGACCCAGCCGCTCCCAGGGCAAGGCGCTCCGCCTGGGCTCTTCCAGCCTGCGACCCGGTCTCTACCACTACTGCTTCATGGCTCCGTACACACACTTCACCCAGGCTCTGGCTGACGCTAGCCTTCGTAACATGGTGCAGGCTGAACAGGAGCAGGATACTTCTGGGTAAGCAGCTCTCTCATCTAAATTTATCATAAAATAAAATGCATTCAGATAATAGGATACCATTAAATTCACTAAACTGTGCTGTTGCTGATTATAATGACCTTTATACTTTTCCTCTTACATGTTAAGATGGTTTGATGTGATGCAAAAAGCATCCAATCAGCTGAGGTCCAACATTGCAAACGCTACACGCCACAGAGGAGATAAGGTTCACTTTAATTGTCCTTATTTGATCAAAATGTGTTGTAGGTGTAGAACAGAGCTGTACTAAAAGCTGCGTTTCACCCTTTGTTCTTTTAGAATGCCATTCACAACCACATCCGGCTGTTTGAGCCTCTAGTGATCAAAGCTTTGAAGCAGTACACCACCAGCACCTCTGTGGCCCTTCAGAGACAGGTTCTGGACCTTCTAGCCCAGCTGGTGCAGCTCAGAGTCAACTACTGCCTGCTGGACTCGGATCAGGTCAAATTCACACAGACTTTTGATTTCACACAACTTTAAATTCTGTCATTTTACTTACTCTGATATTTTTTGTGTTTCAGGTCTTCATAGGCTTTGTCCTGAAGCAGTTTGAATATATTGAAGTGGGACAGTTCAGGTATCTCTTTCTTAATCCTGTAACACTTTTATGTGGCTACATAGAGGGTGAACATGATCTTGTTTTCAGCTCATTTATTGAAGAAACTCATCTGAAGTACAATATTTGTTGCGCTTCCTGCACAGGGATTCTGAAGCCATCATCCCCAACATCTTTTTCTTCCTGGTGCTGCTGTCTTATGAACGCTACCACTCCAAGCAGATCATCAGCATCCCCAAGATCATCCAGCTGTGTGATGGCATCATGGCTAGCGGCAGGAAAGCTGTCACACACGGTGAGGAGATGAGAGAGAAAACACGCCATAATCCTCAAGATTTCTTCAACATTAAAGAATTGCTCATAAAGAAAAT
The DNA here is from genome assembly GCA_006937965.1 of Callopanchax toddi. Taxonomy (NCBI): domain Eukaryota; kingdom Metazoa; phylum Chordata; class Actinopteri; order Cyprinodontiformes; family Nothobranchiidae; genus Callopanchax; species Callopanchax toddi. The sequence goes on along the minus strand of SSNR01000007.1, from coordinate 2,258,637 downwards.
AACTGACATGATTTTAATTCCTCTTTAGCCATCCCAGCCTTGCAGCCCATAGTTTATGACCTATTTGTCTTGAGAGGGTCAAACAAAGCCGATGCAGGCAAAGAGCTGGACACACAGAAGGAAGTAGTGGTCTCCATGCTGCTCAGACTTGTTCAGTATCATCAGGTATGGCTGCAAGTAGATGCACTGAGACGCAACATGCTGATGATAAATACCAACACTTTGTTCTGACATTTGTTTCTACGCGTTTGTTAAAGGTGTTGGAGATGTTCATCCTTGTACTGCAGCAGTGTCACAAAGAAAATGAGGACAAGTGGAAGAGGTTGTCCAGACAGATTGCTGATGTCATTCTTCCCATGATTGCTAAGCAGCAGGTTGGTTTACATTCACCTTTTTTGGATATTATTTGAATCATGTTTTTTAATACAGTAAAACATTCTTTCATTTGTATTTTTTTTTTTTCACAGATGCATCTGGACTCTCCAGAGGCTTTAGGAGTGTTGAACACCCTGTTTGAGACGGTGGCGCCCTCATCTCTCAGACCTGTAGACATGCTGCTCAAGAGCATGTTCACCATCCCAGCCACCATGGTGAGACACATTCTCTGATAAACTTCTCAAACATGTTTATTCTTGCTCGTCTAGTGCTTTAAAATCATGTCTAACATTTGTGAAAGTGGTTAGAAATACACAGATTTTGCAAATGCTTGTTTGTTCACCCTTCCAGGCGTCCGTCGCCACAGTCCAGCTGTGGGTGTCTGGTATTCTGGCGGTGCTCAGAGTTTTAGTCTCTCAGTCCACTGAAGACATCGTCCTGTCCCGGGTTCATGAGCTGTCACTCTCCCCTCACCTCCTCTCCTGCCACTTGATCTGCCGCCTGCATCAGCTGAGCCCCTCCTCCTACGACCCACCTGCTGCTGATCCAGCTTCTAACCCAGAGGCTAATGGTGATGCACAGAAGGTCCCACCTGAGGAAACCTTTGCCAGGTGAGAACTTTCATTTAGTCCATGTAGTCGACCTGATGGGTTCAAGTGTCTTTTTTTTTACTTTTAAAAGAAAGTTTAATATTTACTGCATTAAATTGACCACAGAAAATTTGCCTGCTGTGGTCCCAGATCATTCCTCTACATCAGGGGTCTCCAACACGTCGCTCGCCAGCTACCGGTAGCCCTCGAGGCCGTATTCGGGAGCTCGCCAAGGGCTCAAAAACAAAAGCAGACGGAGGTAGCGGCAGCTGAAGCGTCGGGCAGTGTTGCCAGATTTGGCAGATTCCTGCGATATTGAATAATTAAAAACAAAACAGTGTTCTTTGTTCTGAAACGTCGCTCACTCTGTCCCCTGACTTCTGGCCCCTCATATGTCCTCTGTTTAAAATAGGGTATTCATTGGACGGGTTTTTGTGTGTTATGGTGCTATTTTGCACAATTTAGGCTGGAGAACTTTCACTATCTGGCAACCCTGTCGTCAGACTGTTGGAAACAATGAGCTGCCGAGTTCAGTTTTCAGTAAGAGGCAAAAAAACATATTATTTTCATGAAAAGTCGGAAACGAACTTTTTCACTAATTTGAACAACAAATGTGTGTGTTTGATTTATGCCATGAGCCTGGCAGTAGGTAAAAACATGGAGCAGCATTTCATCAAAACTTCTCCCAGCAGTAAACGAGCTCCGCAAAGAGAAGATGAAAACGCTGAAAACTAACCCAAAAATAAAAACAAATCCTGTTCTCTAAACCCGGCGCATCAATCAAGGCGTGGCGCACATCCTGACCGCACAAAAACCCTTCGGTGGGCTCGTTAATGACCGCGATGTCAATAAAAAAGACAACCTGTCTTCTACAGCTCATGTCCAGCTTGGCTCAAACACTGTAGCACGGAGGGTGTGTTGTCTGTGGTTTTGGAGAAACAGCTGGACCTGAGCCTGGTCCTGGTCTGTGATGAGTCTGGACTACAGAGATACAGCACAGCTGGCTGTTTTCACAGGAGGTTTTCAGTCTCACTGACAGAAACTGAAACACATGAAAGTTTCATGAAGATGGAGGATTTATGTGCCCAGAAATTTGTATTGTTTGATTTTGTTTTGATGAATTGTAATTTTTAAAAAGTGCAAATAATTCTGAAAATCAGCATCCACATGCCGTTGAATTTATTCGATTATCTGAATTTTCCACATTTTTTGGAGTGTTTTTTAGGAGTACAGCGTGCCTATGCTATTCAGTTTTTTTTATATTTGTGCATGTTCCCTACATAAATGTTCATTTTCACCCATTTGAAGTACTGAAGTACAACAAATACAACACTCAGAGGCTTGTAAATGAAAGTTCTTATACACAATATGTGCTCTGTGTTAAACGTTTTCATTGTATATGGTAAAATAGCAAACACTTATTTAGTTTTCATAGAAATTGTCTATACAAATAAATGTTGCTAAACACGAATAGCTCTCCGGTAGATTTTTTGTGTAAAAGTAGCTCGCGGAAGAAAAAAGGTTGGAGACCCCTGGTCCACATATAGTAGGAGATGATAAAGAACTTGTAACAGGAGTTACTTTGAATTCAGTTCATGTGTAAACATAAAAACTGTAGTTGTTATTGAATGTTCACGAACATAAAGATTAACAGATGTCTCTTCACTCTTCAGCTACTTTTCACATACTTTTTTAACTCCTCCTCCTCCCTCCAGGTTTCTGCTCCAGCTGGTTGGCGTGTTGCTCGATGATATTTCCAGCAGACGTGTTAAAGTGGACATTAGTGAACAACAGCACACCTTCTACTGCCAGCAGCTGGGCACACTGCTCATGTGTCTCATACATGTCTTTAAAAGTGGTGAGCTGGTCTTATTTCAGAATTAATATCTTAATCCTAACTTGCAACAAAAGGCGATTATTTAGGAATAAAACTACTAACTGCTAGTCCACCACATGTTGCTTAACCATCTGTGTGAAAAATGTAAATGTTTTCTCTTTGCCAGGAATGTTTCGGCGGATCACAGCTGCAGCCAGCCGTCTCCTGAAGGGAGAGAGTGCTGGTTCTGAAGCTGGACTCTTCTACCACTTGGAGGGACTCAACAGCATGGTGCAGTCCCTCGTCACCACCCATCCATCTCTGGTGCTGCTGTGGTGCCAGGTGCTCCTCATAATCAACTACACCAACTACTCATGGTGGGCAGAAGTTCACCAGACACCCAGGTAAGAGCAAAGTAGGGGCATCCTTCTTGAATCAGAATCAGCTGCTGTCTAAACTTTGTTTCTGATGTATTTTATTAATGAACTGAAACTTGCATTTCTAAAGAAACAGGCTGTGATAAGCATTGGATTTGTTTCTGTCTTTTCTTTTACCTCCTGCCAGAGGACATAGCCTCTCATCCACAAAACTGTTGAGTCCTCACTCCTCAGGAGAAGGTGAAGAAGAAAAGCCTGAGTCCCGTTTAGCAATGGTCAACAGAGAGATTGTACGCAGAGGAGCCCTAATTCTCTTCTGTGACTATGTGGTAAGACGTTTAAAAATAACGAACTAGAAGGACTTTAAGTTTACGGTGAAGAAAAGACAGAAAAGGTTGAACGAGTTTCAAATGTCACCACCTTGAAGTAAAACACTATTCTGCTCTATCCCTTTTGTAAAGTGCTTTGATTGTATTTTATTTATTTTTTTGTCTTTAGTGTCAAAATCTCCACGACTCAGAGCATCTCACCTGGCTAATCGTCAACCATGTTCGTGACCTCATCAGCCTTTCCCATGAGCCTCCTGTTCAGGATTTCATCAGCGCTGTTCACCGTAACTCTGCTGCCAGTGGTCTCTTCATTCAGGCCATCCAGTCCCGCTGTGACAACCTCACTACTGTAGGATTACATTATTTCAACTTTTTATCTTCCCATTTTACAATTTAATCATAGATAGAATATTTCTAGATTTTGTCTCATCATCCCTCAATACTCACCTCTTTTCCTGACATCTGTTTCTTGGTCTTGTGTAGCCTACCATGTTAAAGAAGACACTGCAGTGTTTGGAAGGCATCCACCTCAGTCAGTCTGGATCTCTGCTCATGCTTTATGTGGACAAACTACTCAGTACGCCCTTCAGGGTTTTAGCTCGCATGGTGGACACGCTGGCGTGCCGCAGAGTGGAGATGCTGCTGGCGGAGACGCTGCAGGTAAAGATCAGAACATTGTGTAATGTATGTAAGATGGACATGTAGGGCTGGGCGATATGGCAAAAATAGAATATCACGATTTTTAAATTGTATTATCACGATCTCGATTTTATCATGATTTTAAAAAAATCGTCAGCATAACTAAAATTGCATATTAAAAAAGAGAAACATTGAATAAATAAACATATTTATTAAAATCAAGAACAATCACCAGTGCAACATGTAAACATTTACATGTTAGGCTTATATTTACACATTAAAACCTTTTAAAAGCTGAAATAACTGATTTTAATTGTGATTATTATATAAACTCACCACTCGCAAGATGTAATCTGTGGCCAAAGCATGGCTGTGTGTCCAGCCCTTCAGATCCAGAGCCTTCACCATGTTAGAGTCATAGAGGTCGTGTTTTCTTCTTCTGGTTCCACATTTCTAGAACCTCTCAGTCCTGCTGCGATCATGTGCTCTCCTCTGTGGTCCTCCGGAAAGGTTGTTAGCAGTGTTGCACTTTGCAGCTCCCAGTTGTTGACGGAATGAATGGTTACACTCAAATACGACTCAGATGTGTGACTACTGGACCAGAGATCGCTTGTGGAAGCAAAGAACTCCACATTCTTAATATTTAATGCAACTCTCTCTGCATTCAGCGTACATGCGCAGGATCGCGGTGTTCGAAAAAAACTTGCAGCTGGGCAACTCGTAGCGCGGATCCAATACTTTTATAATTTTTTAAAATCCCACTCCTTCTACTTGTCGCTCAGGACACAGGTGTTTAACCAAGTGGAACGTTACCGCATCAGTCACGCTGTTCCGTCGTTTGCTGTCTCTGCCGTAGGGAGTGAGTTGTGTGATGCCTCTGTTAGCGTTTACTGCTTGGAAGCACTGGCTTTTTAGCTTTAGCTGGCTCTTGAGGTGTTGCCGTCACTTGCCTTGACGCTCTCCTCTTTGTCGTCTGGTGAAAAGCCAAAGCAGTTCCATATAATGGAGGACGAGTTTCTCTTCGGAACCAAATCCTCATGTTCGCTCTCGGCCGCCGCCATGTTTGTTGTTGTTAGGTTGTACACACGTGAAGGGGGGCGGGCTAATATCACCATGAATCACTCTGATTGGTTTAACGTCAAACAGAGGTGTGATAACGTCCTTCGCTTCTCCGCTGCGTATTACATTTCATGGCTGTTTCGTGAGGCTTTCACGGCCGGTGGGAAAAATGGGTGAATCACGATAAAACGATCTCCCAAAAATGACAGATCGTTAGACATGTAGATCGTTAAACGGTCTAAAATCGTCATATCGCCCGGCCCTATGGACATGTTATAAATTTGTTTTTGGCTGTTAATGGTTTGGAATATGAGTAAAAAGGATATTTAGATAAAAATGTTCTGTGAAACTTGGAAAAAGCATGAAAATCTTTGTGTTGACCTTTTGACCCGTAGAATAGTATAGCCCAGCTGCCTGTGGAGGAACTGGAAAGGATCCAAGAATATCTCCAGACCAGTGGTTTGGCTCAAAGGTATCGTCCTTATAAAACTTGTACTTTGTATTTCACTTGATTAAAGGCACACTATGTAACCTTTTCATATTTTTAAATCTTTTCCTTGATCCAGTCTGTGCTAATCTGACCCTTTACAGCAGAGATGTCCAAACCTTTCAACATGAGGGCCAAAATCACTAAGACTACGTTCACACTGCAGGTCTTAATGCTCAATTCTGATTTTTTAATCATATCCGAGTTTTTTGTCTGGCTGTTCACACTTCAACTGTAATGCGACAGCAAACAATCTCCAGTGTGAACGAATCACGGCCCCAAAGCGGCCCGCATGCGCAGACGATGACAAGACGTCACACATAACGCGCTCTGTTTACGGAAGTAAAATGGCTTTTGTAATAGACTTGAACACGGCCCGATTACGGTAAGATCTCTTTAAGGCTGAAATACATCGGAGACATCAGTGCTGTGCCACGTCGCGCTCGCACCGTTATTTTGATTAAAAACCATTTTAGTCCGTCAGATCACTCATCACACGGGGACCGCCACAGCGCGTCCCAGAAACGCGAGTCCACGCCACGGCGCTAAGTTCACTTGAACAGAATTGTCACGTAATATATTAATCAAATCCAAAACCTGACTTTCTGTCCACCGACTGCCTCCGTCTCCAGTATCAGCTCTACGTGTTGGAGCGTTTCCCTCCGCCGGCGCATTTAGCGGTCTGTCTCCTGTCAGTCACGTACGAGGCGGATTCAATGCGACGTGTCCGTTCAGACTGGAGTCGCTTTCAAAAACACCAGAAACGTATCCGATTCAGGACCACATATGAAAGTGACCTGGGTCGGATTTGAAAAAATTGGATCTGTGCCGTTCAGACTGTCTCAAAATGGGTCGCATGAGGGAAAAAAAATTGGATTTGATGCGCATTTGGCTGCAGTGTGAACGTAGCCTAAGTGTCAAGTCCTCCAGGGCCACAAAAGTTAGAATATTTCTTAAACGAAACAAGCAAAAAATATTTTGTTCTGCTCAAAAATTCATTATAAATCCAACATTTGAATGAACAGTCTTTGTCAATACGACACAGGGATCTCAGATGTTTGATTCAATAATAAAAAGCATCAAATTCACTGGATCTGATTTTAGCTTTCTAGAAACTACATTTTGTTCCATCCTCAGCAACAAGACCAGGATCTGGGTCTTTCTTCAGTCCCGTTGCTGGATTTAGTCAGGCTTTATGAACAGAGCTCACAAATCTGCGTTTTGGTAAAAGTCAGTGAGGGTTTGTGGTTCTTTTTACCAGGAAATAAAGTCGGAAATCTCAATATCTCTTGAATTGTCTCAAATTTTTTTTGAATATTTTGATTGAATGGGAAATTTTGCATTTAAAAAGATTTTAATTTACTTGGATTTTTTGTTTGTTGGGTCTCATGTTAGTAAAAATCTAAAAAATGTCATAAAGCGTCTCTCTGCATCAAAATCCTGCAGGAAAACTAAATTATATAATTTTTAAAATGCAGCTGAGGGCCACACAAAATCACTCTGAGGGCTGCACTTTGGACACGCCTGGCTTACAGGGTTAATGAAAGTCCCTCAGCCCCATCTGCTGCTTGGATCCAGAATACCACGTTTGTAACTTCTGAGTCTCTGGTCCGGTGCCCTGAAGTCTCACAAAGTCATGTATCTTGTGAGGGTTAGGCTAACCCAATGTAGCTATCTGTTATGCTAACACCGGAGTGTTTTTAGCTCATGATTCCTGATTTTTTCCCATCTCTCCCTGCTTGAACACAGCTGATTTCTTTGAATGAGTGATGAACCGCTCCAGTAGAAAGCAGTGAAGGCTGAGGAGACATTTCAACAGGTAGATTTAGGGCTTTCTGAGCAGAAACAATGCTAACGTTTTAACAACATTGACTTAAAACGGACACTAGGGGGTGCTAAAAACAAGCCAAAACTGCATAGTGTGCCTTTAAGGTCATTACCATTCAAGCTACAGCAGTGTGTTTGAGCATGTTTAAGGAAAGCAGTTAGATTCTTTATTTTGCATTCTTCAGTTTTTTAAACAATTCTGTCATCTGTTTCATCCTCGACAGACATCAGAGGTTCTATTCCCTGCTGGACAGGTTCAGAGCCACTGTTACTGACACCAGTAGCCCCACCCCTCCAGTTACACCACATCCCTTAGACGGGGATCCACCTCCCGCTCCAGAGAAGATCGTCGCGGACAAGGTGATCATTTAGAGTCTGCACAGTGTAACACACCTGCATAATGAGTTAATGTAATTATCATAAACAAGCTTTAAGAACATCCAGGGCATCCTTTGAAGGCAACTGGACTTCTTATGTATTTTATGAAAAATATTTTGATTCTAATCCAAGGAGCTTTCTCTGTTCAAAATGAGTTCAAAGCTTTAAACTTAAATATTTACGGTAAGTCTTAATTTTTAGGGGGAGGAAATGAATAAAACTTAGTGTCTCTGCTGCTGATTTGATTTTGTGTAGGAATGGTATGTGACGCTGGTGAAGTCCCAGTGCTGTCTTCATGGAGACGTTTCTCTGTTGGAGACAACAGAACTTCTGACCAAACTACCTCCTGCTGACCTCTTGAACATCATGAGCTGCAAGGTAGTGTAGAAATGAATGGATAAACACAAAGGTCCTCTAAAATGTTTTTTGACATATAGCATGTGTTTATGTTGTTGCAGTGATGGTTAATGTTGTTATTTTTTTAAATCTAGAACACATAGCAGACCTTTATTGTATTTTTATCTGTGTTATATTTGCAGGATTTCAACCTGAGCCTGTTGTGTCCGTGCCTCAGTATGGGAGTGCAGAGGTTAACGCGGGGTCAAGGGTCACTCCTTTTGGAGACGGCGTTGCAGGTGACCCTTGGGCAACTAGCAGAGGTCACTGGGTCACTTCCTGTCCCACACCAGTCTTTCCTGCCACCACCTGAACCCCAGCCTTATTGGAGCCAGCTGGGTGGTGTGTATGGTGAGAGTGGGGGGAAGGGCGACATAAGAATAGAAAACAGAAATTTCCTCTTGTAGTTTAAACATTTTCTGTGTTGCAGCTGTACATTTTCAATAAACAAAATCTTCATATAGGTTTTAAATTTGTACGTTTTATTTTTTTCTAGATGAGCCAAGTTTCTACCCCAAGGTTTTATCGCTCTGCAGAGCGTTGTCCCAGTATTTGTTGAGTGTTAGCCAGCTGCCTTCATCACTACATATTCCCTCTGACAAGGAGCACCTCATCACCACTTTCACCTGCACAGCCGCTGAGGTAAAACCCCTAAAGTTAAACCTTCAGTAGCGCGTTGACAGCTTTGTATCGGACTTTCAGATTATGTCTTAAATGATTAAATCTTTGTTGTGTGTGAAACTAAACAGGCTGTAGTGTGGCGCCTGCTTCAGAACCAGCTGCCCCTGAGTGTGGACCTGCAGTGGGCTCTTTCCTGCTTGTGCCTGGCCCTGCAGCAGCCCTGCGTCTGGAACAAGCTGTCGACTCCCGAGTACACCACATACACCTGCTCCCTCATCTACTGCCTACGCCTCATTATTATAGCTGGTAAAGAGGGTGGCATCAACACATTTTATGTTGTGGAGTATGGTCCAGTTTTGTAGTTGCGTTTAGGCTTAAAATTGTTCCAGTTTTTATTGTTGATCTTTTTTTCTTCTTCAGTGGCTGTGAGTCCTGGAAACCAGCTGCTGCATCCAGAGAAGAAGACTCATGGAGATGCTGAAGGAGACCAAGTGGACTTGGGCCATGTCAACAGTGAGAATTAAGAAATGCATAAAACTGCTGCTTTTGACCCATCTTAAGTGTTTCAGTGCTTGACTTTGTTCTTTTCTGTTAGTTTGTTGATGTCAAAGTCCTAACAGAGGTGTGTTTTTTCTAGATAAGTGTGAGTGGCAAGCATGTGAGATCATGGCAGAGCTGGTGGAAGGAATGCAGAGCGTCCTTTCTTTGGGTCACCCAAGAAACACTCCATTTCCTGCTTTCCTCACACCAACGCTGCGCAACATTGTTATCAGTCTGTCCCGACTGCCTCTGGTCAACAGCTACACCAGAGTACCTCCACTGGTGAGTGAGTGAACTGAGAGTTGATGCTGGTAGTTCTGATACATGATGGAATGTTATTTCAAACGCGGTCCCTCTTTAGGTTTGGAAACTGGGCTGGTCCCCTCAGCCAGGTGGAGAGTTTGGAACGGCGCTGCCTGAAATCCCTGTGGACTTCCTGCAGGAAAAGGATGTCTTCAGAGAGTTTCTGTACCGCATCAACACACTGGGTACAGAGATTAATACAGCTATAAAAGATACTTTTTCTCACTGTGTCACCAGGAGGTCTTTATCTTTTTTTGTCTTTTTGGACTGCTGCGTTTTTAGGCTGGAGCAGCAGGACTCAGTTTGAGGAGACCTGGGCTACTCTGCTGGGGGTGCTGGTCACCCAACCCATCACCATGGACCAGGAGGAGGAGACTCATCAGGAGGTGTATACAAATCTGGAATATTATTCAGAAATGCAAGAAGTTTCAAAACTATTTCCAGACTAAAATCTCTTTGAATGCTTTTTAATATTCTCTTTAACATTTTTGTCTCTAGGAGGACTTGGAGCGTACCCAGTTAAATGTGTTAGCAGTGCAGGCCATCACCAGCCTGGTGCTGAGTGCCATGACCCTACCCACTGCTGGCAACCCTGCAGTCAGCTGTCTGGAGCAGCAGCCTCGTAACAAGAGCCTCAAAGCTTTGGAGACACGGTAGCTATGCAGCTATTATACCCATCTACTGAGCTGCAGCCTATAATTACAGTAGATGTGTTAAACTTTGTGTGTGTGTCCAGGTTTGGAAGGAAACTCGCTGTGATTAGGGGTGAAGTCGAGAGGGAGATTCAGGCTCTCGTGTCAAAGAGGGACAATGTCAATACACACCATCCGTACCATGCCTGGGACCCTGTGCCCTCTCTGTCTGCAGCCTCCACAGGTAGTAACACCCCCTGTGTCTCTAATACACAACCACTTCCAGGGAAGAATACATTTTTAGAGTAATTTGTTTTAGCAGGTACGCTGATCAGCCATGAGAAGCTGCTTCTTCAGATCAACACAGAGAGGGAGTTGGGCAACATGGATTACAAACTGGGGCAGGTAGGAGAGGCTTTACAGCGATATTTGATGAAAAATGTATGAAATTCAGGTAATAACAGTGTAATATATGACCTCATCACCAGGTCTCCATCCATTCAGTGTGGCTGGGTAACAACATCACTCCTCTGAGGGAGGAAGAGTGGGGTGAGGATGAAGAAGATGAAGCAGACACTCCGGCACCAACCTCTCCACCTGTATCTCCTATAAACTCCAGGTCAGACAACACACACTTACTGAGCCTGGTTTAAATCATCCCAGTGTTTGGTCTGCTAGTGTTGGAGGATGGATGGAGCATCTCTAAGTGACAGACACATTATGTTAATGAGATGATCAGTATTACACGTTATACTTTGATGATCTGTAAACGTGTTTATTCTCCTCTGCTCATCATAAACTGTGTTTTCAGGAAACACCGTGCAGGTGTGGATATTCATTCATGTTCACAGTTTCTCCTGGAGCTTTACAGCCAGTGGTTGATCCCAGGATCTCCAAGTAACAGGAGGACCCCGACCATCCTCATCAGTGAAGTGGTCCGATCGGTGAGCTACTTACTTCTACTCAGGATTGTCGACTGGTGTTTTGGACGTCAGAAACTCCCTCTTATCTTCAGACACATTAAAAGGTTTTAGCTCGGGGGTCTGCTGCTTGGGGGCCACATTTGGTTCTTCAGCCCCTCTGAAGGCGCTCCTTGTAACTTTGACCAAAAATGACACAAACCTGACTCATGTATATATTTATGCTAATAACATTTTAGCTGGTTTTTCATCTAAATCTTTGTAATAAGCGCTTGATGTTTCTACAGCAGAGTGACATTAATAATACAAATAAATCTTTTTTCATTTTTCCAGGATCAGATTTTGATAAAAGTAGCTCTAAGTTTGACCAAAAATGTTAAAAATAGAAGAGCTAGGTTTTTTTAAAATTCAACTTTTATTTATTCAAGTAGCATACCATTTAAGGTTTACATATTTGAACCAAAAGGCTATTAAAGTAGGGGTGTAACAATATCGGAAATTTCATGATGTCGCGATAGTAAAATGGCTGCGATATTGTCGTGGTCTTGTCACGGTAGGGTTGGGCGATCAGACAAATGTATCAACCATCGGCGATGGGCTCAGCCAATCGCTTCCTGTTTTTCAAGAACGATTTATTCATCTCACTATAAATTAATTTCTTAATTATTAACAATGTTTGGTTGAAGTCAAAGGACGCAGCCCACGTAAAAATAATAAATAATGCTCTTTTTAAACGTTACACGCAAACTCCTCCCAGCTGCAAGCAGCAGCTCCTTTTTCCCCCTCCTCCCCCCGAGAGCGGGCAGAGGAGTGGTGTTTTAGCAGACAGACAGAGAACGGCAGCAGCTTGTGTTAAGAAAATAAATGTATCTAAATAATATCTATGGTGTGGTGGGGAGGAAACGATCAGAGACTGGCTTTGTTCCAGTTAAACCGTGTTTACGCCTCGGCTACCGGTGCTAGGAATATTTAGCGAGTCATAACACCGATCTGGTGTTCAACTGTCTTCAGCCAAGTCTGATAAACGACAAAAACAACATGAAACTAAAACTGAAATAAGAATGAAAAACCCCTTCAGTGAACGTCGCTTCCATAAAATAAATCTCCGCTGCAGTTTGAAGTTTTTTTGAGCGATTTTGGTGACGGAGCAGCAGCTAGCTGCTAGCTCTGTGTTAGCTTAGTTAGCACACAGCAGAAGGGTAAACACTCGATGTCGGAGCTCTTTGCTGCCACTAGACGTCTGTTTAAAGCCAAAGTAGCCCCAAACAGGCGACGCTGTGTTTTTTACAACTATTTCCTCAATTTTGGGACTTCTGAGTTCTAATTTGGCAAATCCATTAGTGTATGTTTACATTGCTCAGCCCACAAATATGTCAACATGTCACCTGCGCGAATAAATCGCCCATCGTCGATTTTTGGACTGACGACGGACGATTGGAAAAAAGTTACACATCGCCCAACCCTATGTTACGGTATTGAACAGTACGTCCTGAGTTTAAAAATAACACGTTTTAGTCGCCCCACCGGAGTATAGCAAATTAAACTACATAGACCATATGTGTCAAACACAAGGCCGGCGGGCCACATGTGGCCCGCCACGTCATTTAATGTGGCCCGCGAGAGCTTATAAGGTCTGAGTATTCAGAAATAAATAGGTAAAAAGTGTATTTTGACCAAAAACTAAATTTCCCACAATGCATGTCAATTGTGTTACCCGCGACTTGACGGCTTACCGCCACTACAGGGCAGGGTGCACACAAGCAGTAGGCTGGTCCTCATGAGAACTGGATTTCGAACGCGCTTTTGCGGTCCAGCGCTGCGCGGTCCCGATGGGAGACCCTCGATCTGACGAACTTCACATCCTGTTGCAGCTCAGTGACTGAGTGGTCACATGAAGCTCTGAAGCTAGTGGACACACACGGTAGGACCTCCGCTCCGACACACACACTCACACACACACACACTCACAGCATCTCCAGTGCGCCATTACGCACAGCTCGGCGCGCGCTTTAACACACACACAATCACAGTACGTCCGACCCACGCACGCAGCTCACACATGCCCAGTAGGGGTACAACGGGTCACAATCGATCCGTGATCAGAACAGATCACCCTCTGTGGTTCAGGACACGGTTTGTAATCCAGCTAGCTGCGCTCGCGCGCTTTACTAACTCCGACCCGACAGCTCGCGCTCTCCATCTGCTGATAAATAATTCCCCTCTGAGAAAGACGTTCATTTTGTCATCACATATCCAGTTCTCTTTATCAGAATCAGTCATTTTAGTTAACCAGAACAAAAGATCACTGGTCGATTGTTGATCCATGATGCGTGCGCGCGCGGGGAGCTGCTGATCCTCCACCCCTCCGTCAGCTGATCATTCTCTTCCCTGATGGCAAACCAGATTAACCAATTTCTGCCTAAGATAACGTGTTGTGTTGGACTTTTATACGAGCTAATGAACATTAATATTAACGGTGGTCAGTCAGGAGGATCAGAACACCTTGATCGTCACGCCTCCTCACCTGCTGCAGCTGTCTGACTGCAGTGAAGAAGAAACCGGGTCATCGCTCTGTCAGACCGGAGAGGTGACTAGTAGAAGGCTTTTCAATATTTAATTGGTTTAAATATGTTTAAAAGTTTTATTTAAGCATCAGAATGACCTCATGAGTTAAAGGTTGTTTGAAATATTGAGCATTAAGCAGAAAAATGTTGAGCCAACAGCAAATCATCATCTCCCCCCCCCCCCCCCCCCCC
>SSNR01000007.1:2181392-2236086 GCA_006937965.1 Callopanchax toddi | reverse complement strand
CCCCCCCCCCCCCCCCCAGGCCTGATTACTGCCACACCTGTTTCAATCAAGAAATCACTTCAATAGGCGCTACCTGACACAGAGAAGTAGACCAAAAGCACCTCAAAAGCTAGACATCATGCCAAGATCCAAAGAAATTCAGGAACAAATGAGAACAAAAGTCATTGAGATCTATCAGTCTGGTAAAGGTTCTAAAGCCATTTCTAAAGCTTTGGGACTCCAGAGAACCACAGTGAGAGCCATTATCCACAAATGGCAAAAACATGGAACAGTGGTGAACCTTCCCAGGAGTGGCCGGCCGACCAAAATGACCCCAAGAGCGCAGAGACAACTCATCCGAGAGGCCACAGAAGACCCCAGGACAACATCTAAAGAACTGCAGGCCTCACTTGCCTCAATTAAGGTCAGAGTTCACGACTCCACCATAAGAAAGAGACTGGGAAAAAACGGCCTGCAGGGCAGATTTCCAAGGCGCAAAAAGAACATTAAGGCTCGTCTCAATTTAGCTAAAAAACATCTCAATGATTGCCAAGACTTTTGGGAAAATACCTTGTGGAGCGACGAGACAAAAGTTGAACTTTTTGGAAGGTGCGTGTCCCGTTACATCTGGCGTAAAAGTAACAGCATTTCAGAAAAAGAACATCATACCAACAGTAAAACATGGTGGTGGTAGTGTGATGGTCTGGGGATGTTTTGCTGCTTCAGGACCTGGAAGGCTTGCTGTGATAGATGGAACCATGAATTCTACTGTCTACCAACACATCCTGAAGGAGAATGTCCTGAAGGCCATCTGTTGGTCAACTCAAGCTGAAGCCATCTTGGGTGCTGCAGCAGGACAATGACCCAAAACACAGCAGCAAATCCACCTCTGAATGGCTGAAGAAAAACAAAATGAAGACTTTGGAGTGGTCTAGACAAAGTCCTGACCTGAATCCTATTGAGATGTTGTGGCATGACCTTAAAAAGGCGCTTCATGCTAGAAAACCCTCAAATAAAGCTGAATGACAACAATTCTGCAAAGATGAGTGGGCCAACATTCCTCCAGAGCGCTGAAACAGACTCGTTACAAGTTATCGCAAACGCTTGATTGCAGTTATTGCTGCTAAGGGTGGCCCAACCAGTTATTAGGTTCAGGGGGCAATCACTTTTTCACACAGGGCCATGGAGGTTTGGATCTTTTTTTCCTCCCTAAATAATAAAAACCATCATTTAAAAACTGCATTTTGTGTTTACTTGTGTTATCTTTGACTAATAGTTAAATGTGTTTGATGATCAGAAACATTTTGTGTGACAAACATGCAAAAGAATAAGAAATCAGGAAGGGGGACAATAGTTTTTCACACCACTGTATGATTACTCCTCACTTCTCATCAGTGTACGGTTTGTGTGTCCTTAACTTCACTCACTGTTAACCAGACTTCCACATGTGATCAGCCGAATGGGCTCCAGTGAGGTTGTGGACGTCAACCTGTTCTGTCTGGTGGCCATGGATTTCTATCAGCACCAGATCGACGAGGAGCTGGACCGCAGGGCTTTTCAGTCCGTCTTTGAGACCGTGGCCTCACCAGGTAGCCCTTATTACCAGCTGCTGGGCTGTTTGCAGTCAATCCACCAGGATGCATCTCTCTAAAGACAACACACTGAGACGCACGGACGCACCACGAGGGGCCAGAGGGATGAAGCAGATGTGATAGGGCGAGTATTTAGATCTACAACTCCCTGATAGGTTGGGTTTTAGAGAAAGAACAAAATGTATAGCTTCCTCTCTTCTCCCCTGTTCACTGATGTGAATTAGCAAACTACTGAACCTGGATGAATTCAAGAAAGTGAGCACAAAACAAAAAGAGGAGGGAGTCCAATTTTATGTGTGATAAATCTGAAAGTTTCCGTCTCTGAATAGAACCTGTGTGAAGGACTTCACCTCCAGCACCTTTTTCACAAAAAGTTAGTCAAAAACAAAACAGCATTGTTTATTTTCCTGTGAGGATTTGCTTCAGTATTGTGATGTCAGTAAAGTACAATAGAGATGAAGTATTTGCTATATTTAAAGGTTCCATGCGTTTATTTTTTTGTGAGTTTTGTTCAGAAATGCCTGATGTCTGATGAGGACACCGACCTGACAAGGGGCTGACGCTAAGATGTCAGAAATGCCTGCTTAATGTTGTTTTGCTTAATTGGTGTGTATTTAAATTACATGTTCGTTCATTCACACTAAATCCAGAAAAATGTAAGTTTATGTGTAGAAATGATCTCCGATAGCTGTGATAATTTAACTGTTCATGAGATGTGTGACATCATGATGCCAGCAAGATGTTATCTTGATGACATCATGATGCCAGCAAGATGTTATCTTGAGAGGATAAACTGTCGTATGAAGGGCAGGAGGAAAATAAAACGTGATTTTAAACAAGAGCCCAAACACCGTTATCTAATCTGCACCAGAACAGTGCAAACCATTATAAAAACCAAATTAATTTAGTGTTTTCTTTGCCTTTTTGTCCAGTAGCAGAACTGTTTCTCCCATGATTTTACTTTAATCTGCCCTTTTTCCCCTCTTTTTTTATATTTTAAGTTGCAGCCCTGTACGATCCCTATGCATCAGAATAATTCCATCTGTCTATTTCTTGTACTTTTTTAATTCTCAGGATATATGACTTTGCTATTGTTGTTGTTAAGAGACTGGAAGTAGTTTACAGTCTTAAATGGAGCTACCTTCGTATAAAATAAAAAAATTGTACAGTAAAATCATGAAAACGTTGGTGCATGATAACATAAGAACTTTGTGAGGGTGAAAGTGTCTGGATTTTCTGATCATGTGATGTCATTTTCTTTTGTTGTGGCACTCCAGCACACAAGAGAACATCCAATCACAGAAGAGCTGCGAGCTCACAGTGTTAAAGACTTTGAGTTCCCTGGGCTCCATTACTCTGTACATACACTTGCCTTAGATAATGAATATGTATGTCCTGTACACTGAAAGCTTGAAAGCATGTTTAGCAGTACTCCTGTTTTCTCGCTTTGTGCTAAATACTGCATTTCTATGGGTACTGTTGCCATGACTGTTGAGTGGAAGAGATGCAATTCAACCCAAAGGGAGCCATGTGACCTTAGCAACCGACAGCAGCTTTGACAAATCAACAGGCGAAATGGAAGGTGTAGCAATGCCACGTCAGTTTTTATTGTTTTCAGCTTTTAATATTTTGTCTCTGTTTAAAAATAGGCAAATATTCAATTGATATCTCTGCAGAACAATAAACACTCAGCACTTAAAAACTTGGAAGTTCTCCCTATTGGTGCGTTTTTGTTTCTTTAATGCTCTGAGTTTTGCACTTCATTGAACATTATAGCATCTTGTGTAACGCCCCACCCTTTACAACACTGACTTGGTTTCTTTTGCGCTTGTTAAAATAATATATACGGTCAATAAAGGAGTCCTCTGCAGCTGTTGTGTGAATTCCAACGTGAGGCCTCGCTGCAGGAGATTAAAGGAGTTCGGTTTTCAAAGTCCTTTTGAATGTGTGGTGTTCTGGAAAAGAAAACGCAACGAGGAGAATGATAATGACGTAAGTCAAAAATGGGATGGAGAATACGTTTTTTTCAGCTTAGAGGAGGCATGAGAAGAGAAAAAGACCCCTGCAGGGGGTAAGAAGATTAACCTAAAACCTTTAGTGGTTTTGGTTGGTGATGTCCCCTTGTGCTGATTGAATCTTTGTTTTACTGCTAATGAAAAAGCTGAAAGTCACACTTTTCTCTAAAGCGTTCTTTAACATGTCACATTGATAACTTCCTTTTCTGGGGGTTCAGTTTGTTGACTAGTTAAACACCTCGATTTATCTTCTCTGTACTAAGAAATCAAGACTAAACTAAATTATTTCCTTTATCTTTTCTTCAGGCTTAATTTTTAACACAACCTGAAATAAAGCCTCCCATACCTTTTTATATCTATATATATCATCTATCTATATCTATATATCATCTATCTATATCTATATATCTATATCTATCTATATATATCTATCTATATATCTATACCTACGTATATCTATCTACGTATATCTATATTTTAAAGTTCTCTGTAAAAAATATAGGTTAAAGCAGAGGATGGGATAAATAACTCAAAATAATTAAAGATTGTGTATTTCAGCCAATTCTATATAGAAGAGATGAATCACTGCATGTGGTCTTTAAAAATAAAATGTTTTGCTGTGTGAACTAATTTTCTTTGAGAAAGTTGAATCAGATCATCTGAATTTGTTCCTTAAATTATTACCGTCACAACTGTTTAAAATCCACCAGCTCCACTGAACGCCTCGAACTCAATCAGCTTGTTAAATTAAAGCTGAAAAAAAAAGTTTTACTTTTCTGTCTGCTAGAAAGAACATCAGTTAACTGGAGTAATGTGCTCATTTATTGGTACAAACTAAACTGAACAATCATGTTTTCACATTTAGTATACCGGTAATTTATTTTTCTCATTAGGACCGAAACTCCTTTTTAATGGGCCAAACTTATGAGAGCACACTCTTGTTTTACAGAACTCATTAAGACGTGTGCTTTATTAAAAGGTGTTAACGGGATTACAGGCAGCTGCCATATGGTTCATGAGGCTCGAAGGAAGGAAGGGAGGGAGGGAGTATACACTAAAAGAATGGTTTGTATATTTTAAAACATGCTTTTGTGAATAGGACATTAATTAATTATAATTCTGTTATTCGCTGCAGAAATGGGCTGGGAACATTCCAGTCTGTTTCATTCTAGAGGAAGAGAATGTGGAATGTACAGCAATGCAATCAAACAGCATTTGCATAAACTGATATGCAATTTTTAAGATTTGAATTTTTTTGTAGCTGGGCCTCATTCTCTATTTCTCCAAACTGAGTTTTTTCAAAGAGCCATTCATAACAGGCAATATATTATTTATAACATTTCCAAATACACTGCAGATGTGAAATATCACCATAAAATAGCATTTTTCATCATGTGACTGAACCAAAAACTTCTCAGATTTTTCTTTTTTTAAACAACTGAACCACAGCTGAGTGAAATTATATAATCATCATCATTTGAGATTTAAAGATTTAGGATACATATAAACTCAGAAGTGCTCCAGAAGCACTTTTAAAGATGCAAAACTTCAGACAACTCAAATATTAAGATTTTGACAAAGTAGTTAAGTTAGATTAACCTCTCACACTATTCTAATACACACCCTATGAAGCCAGTAAAGCTCTTAAATGGATGTTTTTGCTTTAGTTAGGTCCATGATCTGAGGGGTCCCATGTTTGCACTGCCCACTCTAAACACACCCCTCTCCCCAGTCCTCCTCCTCTCAGGCTACTTCGCCAGATGGTGCAGTCTTTTCTTTTGTTTACCCATCGCCCCTGAGTTTACCTAACAAACCTTAGCGACTAAACTATGGGATCCTCCGGAGCAGCGTCACCGCCAAACACCGACAAGTAAGTCCCTTTTTAATTCCGGTTGAGAGAATCCGCTGGTGAAAACACATTTGTCGGAACATTAAAAAGACATCCATCCACTTCTTTTTGTCCATCTCAGCTTTTTCTTCTTCTTTTTTTTTTTTTACAACTCGGACGTCTTTCAGCCAGCTGTTGCCGATTCTTTAAGTTTGTTTTCTCAACTTGTAAAAGTACTTTTACCTGCGCTCTGCTTTCAATAAAATCCATAAAAACTTTAAAAACCCGCTAATGAAAGCAAACACGACCCGCTTTTTGACACCTGTGGAACTGGTTACCCGTTAGTTTTACTTGTGATTTCTCAGGCTAACTTTTGCCAATTTATCAGCGTCGTTGTACGCTATTTGATTGACAGCTAGGACAGCCAATGACGGGGAAGAAAAACTCTGTGTACGCCGCCGCTGCCATGGTTACAGACCGACATTCCAAAGATGTGGACCTGGAATGGGGGGCGGGACCGCCGCGTTTATCCAGCACGAGCGGTTGCGCGACGGAACAGCTAAACTCACGGCAAGAAAAGTTTTTAAACTAAGACGAATTAAGTTAAAAACACTCGTTTATCAGTTTAAGGTGACAGAAACCTGGGTGGTAATTTATTTAACTAGTAGTCATTTCACAAGCGGCGCTAACTCTACTCGCGTGCCGAGCTACTTAGCTAGCGGTCCTAATTCAGTAAACATTTAATTCAAAGAGACGTCTGATAAACTATAAAAAACAAACAAAAAAGGATAAAACCTGAAGTTTAAGAGTTCTCGCGTCGCAGGCTTTACCTGGACGCCCGTTTTTCCTTCAGCAACCTGCACAGGTGTGTCAGTCTCCTCCCATCTACTCGGTGCCTAATAATAATACTTTTGAATAATACTAATTCATGCATGTTTGTGGATACATAGTCTTGTAAAAGCTATTTTAACATGTTTCCGAGTCCGTTTCCCCCCTTTAACTACATTTCATACTTTTCTTTTTCAAAGTCAACATTTTAGTTTAATAAAATATAAAATTCAGAAATGTAAGAACTGAATTCAAGGGGAAACTAGCTCTGAAAAAGAGATCAAAACCTATTTGACGACGCCACATATTCACTGAATAATAATTAGATTTTATTTAAGCACAGCCTGATAAAGTGATAACTTGATGAGTGGATCTATTTTCTCTTTGTGTCTCAGATATGTTGCCTGGATGGCAGCAGGACTGACACCAGGATGGGACCACTAGCACAGCTGTGTTAAAACCCGAGGCCTGGTTCTCACCCATGTGCTGCATTCTGAACCACTGCTCCTCTTTTCGAAGCCGACTGACAGCAGAGCTGTTGTACATGTTAAATAAGTCTTGTGCTCTCCCAGGAGCAGAAACTATCCATCCATCCATTTTCTGTAGCCACTTATTCCTCCACAGAGGGTCGCGGGGCAGCTGGTGCCTATCTCCAGCGGTCAAGGGGCGAGAGGCGGGGGACACCCTGGACGGGTCGCCAGTCCATCGCAGGGCCACACAGAGACGAACGAGACAAACAACCACACACCCACTCACACCTAAGGACAATTTACCAGCCCAATTAGGAGCAGAAACTAAATATTTAAAATGACAAATTAAGATTGATCTAATAAATGGACAAAAAGAGGTTTCCTGGCACAATGTCCAGGCAGGTGGATGCGTCATCCAAGAGACGCCTGTGTGCTGGAGGTGGGCTGAACTTCCCTCAGCCTTCCACACAGTATGGTCGTATTAAGGCGGTGGAGGTGGCGAGAGGGAGAACGGGGTATGGCTTTACGCTGACGGGACAAAGCCCCTGTGTTCTCAGCTGCATCTTGAAAGGAAGTCCCGCCGACTATGTGGGGTTGCGCTCGGGAGATTACATCCTCTCCGTCAATGATATTAATGTCTCTAAGGCTTCTCATGAAGATGTAGTCAAACTGATCGGACGATGCTCTGGTGTTCTGAAGCTTGTCATCGCAGAGGGAGAGCATCACAGGCGCCATCACCACCAACATACCACAAACAGTCGTCACCACAGCAGCAACGCGATGGCAGCATCTTACCTTGACTCTTGCTCTAGTGATGATGAGCTGGATGGTTTCTATGACAACGGCATCAACAACAATGGCAGGTCAGGCTGTGGAGCCCGTGGAGGTTGGTACAAACCCAAACTGGATTCAAAGCAGCTGGGCATCAACAGAGCAGAGAAGGTTGTGGCGGAGTTGCAGTCTGGAGGAATTTTTAACATGATTTTTGAGAACTCCAGTCACTCCTCCAGCAGCTCGGACAAGGACAGGCCCGGGGTTAGCTCATCGTCCAAGCCCCGTCCCCTGTCTGAGCCAGAGTTCCCTCCATACCGGAACTCCACTCGCTCTCAGAGTAACCCCAACCTTCTTTCAGAGGAGGAGATGGCACAGGTTCTGAATGATGATTCTGTTTTCTTGGAGTCAGACTTTCAACATCTCCACCTACACCACCATGAAGAACAAGACATGGATGTAGGAGAAGGAGGAGACTTTGGCCTAGAGCCCAGTGAAGGAATCCTTAATGTGGGGATGATCGTTGGCTATCTTGGCTCTATTGAGCTCGCCTCCACAGGAAACAACCTGGAGAATGACAGTCTGCAAGCCATCAGAGGAAGCATGAGGCGGCTCAGGGCTGAGCAGAAGATTCACTCATTGGTCCTCATGAAGGTGTGAATAAATCTTCTTTCTCTGCAGATAAAATGTATTTTTGATGTTTTGTTCATTTTTTCCCCCTGTAAAAACAAATAATCAGTACTTGAATAATTTGTCAAGAGATTAAAAAAAAAATTAATCAAACATATACTCTGTCAACAAATCAGTTTTATTATTAATAAGTTAGAAATAAACTGAAATAATCAGTAGACAGCAGTGTATCAACCTGGAAACCACCAGTGTGTTGTTTTCCATGTCAGGTCTTAATGGCCTCATTAGTTTCCCTGGTTGCAGGTAATAACATGCATTAATTATATCCATCCAGGTCATGCATGACAGCGTGCGCCTATGTAGCGACAGAGGTCACGTCCTGGCCACCTATCCTGCAGAAAAACTGGCTTTCAGTGCCTGTTGTCCCGATGACCGACGATTCTTCGGATTGGTCACGATGCAAGCTTCAGATGATGATCATCCCTTCAGCAACGGGCAGGACAACGAGGGGAGTTTGAGGACTTCATGTCATGTGTTCATCGTGGATCCAGAACTATGCCATCACCAGGTAAAAACACAGTGGTCCTAATGAGTTCCATTCATAACGGATTTATAAATATCAACTGACAAGTTCAGCTCAATAAATCAAAAATAGTTTTTGGTGCTCTTCTATATGAAAAATAAAAACATAAATCAGATTTTCAGAAACCTTTTCCAGAACCTGAAAATATCAAACATCATTTTCTTTATAATTAAAGCAGATATGTGGAGCATTTCAGCAAGAGAGCAGTTTTTGAATACAACGTACCACGGCCCCTCCCTAAACATCCATTCTCCCAACCTCCCGCGTTCTATAGCGCCACCTATACACGCACGTGCGGTCACGCGTAGGGATGGGAATTGATAAGATTTTTACGATTCCGATTCCATTTTCGATTCAATTCTCTTATCGATTCTCATTTGGAAAAAAAGAGAACAAACAGATCTATTAGCTTAAAGCTGGTTTATATCTTATCTTTGAGTAAGATACAAGTTTAGAAGTAAGATGACCTTATACATCCAACAGTGAGGTCTTAAGAAAACCAGAGCCTAGGGTCACAGGGTGCCCAGAAAAAATAATTTCTAAGTATAAAATAATAATAAAATATTATTTTGTAGAAATAACATAACAAAATACAACATAAGTTATTCTGTGCAATTCCACAAGAATGTCCAGTAACATTTCAACTCTCTTTTTAAAAAGGATATAAAAGTTCAATGGAACTGTGCATTGTGCAATTTTGCAACCATCAACTATGGAAAATTAACAATTCTTCTGCAGAAAAATGAGCATATCTGCTTTTTCAGGAAGGATACGTGATCTTTCTGGACTTATTGTGTCTCCAGCTGTGGAGGACACCCTGGAGGATGTCTGCACACACAGAAAGCTTTGAGCCAGTCCTGACAACAGGGGTAGAGTGTCTCTCTTGCTCCATCACCATAAGGTGGTGTTATCCTTGCAGGGGATGGGGCCCTGCGGTAGACTGCAGCGAGTGCTGCTAGCATCTGAGGGTCTCTCTCATCATCACGGTCATCTAAATGCAATGCACAGTGATAGCAGGTTTTACACATGGGTAAATGACGCTAACATGATAGGCAGTGTTAGTTGATTAGTTACCTGCATTATTAGAGGACGTGCAAACGTTACCGCTGCTGCTGGGTTGCAATTCACTAGTGCGGAGCGGATCAAAAACACGACATTCATTTAACGCTGTCGCGTGTTCTGTGTTCAAATGCTCTTGCATATTCGTAGTGTTTCCTCCTTTGCCCTGTTGTCATCCTTTCTCGTAAAGTATAACCAAACTTTTGAGCGTTTGTGTCGCTTAGGCGCCATGTTTCCTTCTGGGTAAATAACGTCACTTGCTACGCAACGTGCGTGGTGACGTAGTCGCGCCGACTAGAATTGATAAGGGAATTGTTAGCAAAAATGGCAAACAATTCCAAGGGATTGAAACACTGGGAACCGGTTCTCATTAAGAACCGGTTTTCGATTCCCATCCCTAGTCACGCGCACACACGGCGCGTCACTCTGGTTTCTAAGCTGGGCATAAACTGTGCGTTGTGGCTCTGAGCTCCAGCTCCTGCTCAAACTACGATTACATTTCAGGGTTCAATCATTCACAGCTCACAAATCATGTTCTCACACTGTACGAGGGTCTGAGCACTGTGCTGATGAAAGGTCGCTCTCAAAGTGTGAGCTTCTGCACTGAAGCAGCAGAGCCCGGAAATGAGGAACTGTATTCGGTCCAAAATGGAAATCTTGACCAAAATAAACGTGTATTCTTGGCAAGCCTTGCCATTCTGTGAGGAGAAATGTTTAAAAATAAAAATAAAGCCCTCAGATAACTTTTTAGTAGAAATGAGCTCTGACTTCTCCATGAGCTGACGAGACTGTAAACAGAGAGACACGGAGCGTCCTGGGCAGCCCCCACCTCTACAGATTTGCACAAAGCACATGCACGTTGACTGACAGCCCACAATGCGAACATTTGAATTTTATTGGCTGAAAAAGTTCACCGGTGAGAGAGAATTCAAAGGGTTCTACTATAGGAGGAACTCTACCCGTAGATCATAGTTTAGAACTGAAATATCATTTAAAACATTTAGAAAACTCTGATACATAAAAAATAATCCACATATCAGCTTTAATGTGTAAATGGAAACAAAGTATTTGTGTGGCAGATTAAACTTTACTTATGTAAAACATAAAAAAGACTCAAATGAGCAATGAAATGGAATCCATGGGGCAAAAAGTCTGTTTATCCAAGAATAAGTAAACCAAAAACCCTCAAATGTTTTTCCAGTCTTTTAATTTAACAGTTGAGATCAATTTTAGAGATCCAATGAAAAATGGTCTGATGATCGGCGTTAGCAAAAATTCAGCCTAATCGCATCTGAAACTCAAAAATCAGATCAACTCTTCTTCTTTTGGTTAAAGAACAAACCATCGCAAAGGAGAAATGAAAAAATCCTGACATTTTTCATGGTCTGTGAACTCACCATAGATACAGTAAGTGATGATTAATATGAGCAAAACCAGATCTACCATTTGGGAGTTTTTTTAACTTCCAGATGAATAATTCTCAAGGTAATCAGGAATTGTTAAAACATGTATTCTGTTATAGTTTTTAGAGAAATCGGAATCAACCAATTGAGTTTCAGCAGGTCAGAGCTGTACAAACACTGGACATTGATATCGGCCCTGAGAACCAGAATCGGTACATCTCTAATTATGCTGACCCAGTGTTGGACATATGATCAGCTACTCTCACTGACTCATTTTTCAGGTCCATCTGGGGGTTGCCAGGAGGTTTGGCTTTGAGTGTACCCCAGACCCAGACATGGGAGGCTGCCTGGAGTTCCCCCCCAGCTCTCAGCCTCTCCTCCAGTTTGTTTCTGTCCTCTATCGGGACATGGGAGACAACATTGAGGGGGTTCGTGCTCGAGCTTTCCACGATCCAGACAATGACGCTCAACAGAACCACAGCACCAGCAGCAACAGTGACAGTGGGATCGGTAACTTTTTACCTGAAGATAAGGGCAACAGAGTGCTTTTGGTTGACCTTGGAGGTCCCCCCAATCACAACCACATGTCTGGGGGGGCCCGGCACTGGGACAGCCCGCCTTCATCACAGCAGGCCTGGAGCCCCACGCTAGGAGCTGCGGCTGCTCCCCCTCCTCTTCCTCCTCCTCCTCTTCCTCCTCCGCCAATGCTGAGAAATGGACACTACCTTCATGATCCACACCTGGCTGATCTCCCTCACCCTCTCCCCTTAGCTCACCCTGACGTCCCCAGCAGACTTTCACGAGGACTCCACCCACACCACTACTCTTCAGGGAAACTGGGAGGAGCTGTTGGGGGAGGAGAAAGGAGAGGGGCTGGAGGAGCAGTAGGGGTGGAACCTCAGCGGTGGCTCCCAGTCCATGTGCTGAGAGACTGGCGTCAGCAGCACCACCACAGCCACCTCCAGGGTCTGAGCAGCGACCAGGAGTCCTACGCCGAGTCCACTGACGGATGGTCATCAGCCAATTGCAGCACCCTGCCCCCACCCATGAATAAGATCCCAGCCGACCGCTACCGGGCCCCGCTGGCCCCCGGAGACCACATGCAACCACCTGGTGGGTGTCAGCCTCCTCCTGCTGCACATCCTCATAGCCACCGGCTGGCTGTGCAGAAAGATGAGTGGGCTAAGAAACTGTTTGGTGACCGGGAGCGCACCACAACACGGAGAACCGACAGAGAGAAGAAACAGGCAGGAAACGTAAAGGAAGGAGAGAAAAAGGTACGTCTTTATATAAAATAGTTCACTTTTCATTAAAACAGTTTGAACCAGTGGCATCTATCTACTCTTCTGTAAAGAGCTTGTGGACTGTGAGAGAGTTGTGTTAAAACTGACTGAGAGATGAGAAGCCCCTGCAGCAGGTTGCACCCCCACATCACACATTCCTGCTGTGGAAATTCACTTTGACTAGTCTGTGTCCAAGACTACAGATGATTGAAACTATAAATCAATGAATGCACATCTCTCTGTTCATCATCTGTCCTCTCCTGTAGCTCTAGTATTCACCTCACACAGCCCTTAAATTCAACACGTTTTACTCTCTGATATGAAACGTTTGCAGTCGATTTGCAGCTTCCTAGAAACTTTGTTTAAACAGCCTGGTAATAATGTGAGCGTCCCAGCTGGCTCATACCCCAGACTTGGTAAAAGTATCAGATCATGTATTATGCACCAACCAGACATCTGCCTTCACCTGAAAACCACCTGTTTACCATCTAATGAGACTCACTGTTACTGTGGAGCAGATTAATTATTGTTTTTAAAACGTATTCCCAATTATTTTAATGTGACATGTTTACATTTAAAGGGAATGTAGTGTTCTCTGACTGTTTATTGATTTTAGACAACAGGAAGGAGATACTTAAAAAGGAAGATGGAAACATCCAGCCTGACTTCATTCCTTTTTGTACCAACTAGTTTTAAATCAGCTTGATGGGACACTTACATGAACTGTAAGTTAAATTAAGCGAAAAGTTTTTTTTTTTTTTTTTTTTTTTAAGGGATATTATAGCCTTTTTGAAGTGTCTCTGTTTAAAAGATACAGGTAATTACAGATAATTGAAGGTACTTCATGATTTCTTTCAGGACTGATGAGCTAACACCTAATCTGAGTATAGCTAAGACCCAAGTACATTTTTACTGTTTTAAAATCATTTCATATCAGCTGTTTTATTAATGAATTAAATCCACACCTTGATTGTGTTTGAATCATTGTAGATGACGTATTCTCTGCTGTTATCTGCATCATTGTCTTGTTTTATGACCCAACTGAGACCAAGCTTCAGCTGTCAGACTAACTCGCATTAGAATATGGGTGGCGCAGTTGGTTGCCTCGCAGCAAGAAGGTGGCAGGTTCGAATCCTGGCTGTGGCCTGTCTGCGTGGAGTTAGCGTGTTCTCCCATTGCGTGTGTGGGTTTACTCCAGGTCTGGCTTCCGTCAGATCACAACATGTTTGTTAGGGCAGTTGTTAACTATGTATGTCACTTTGGATAAAAGTGTCTAGGTACATAAACAGAACACTTTGGTACTTTGACTGCAAGGCGTCTGGTCCTGTCGCTGCAAAACATGTTTTTATTGGGTATTCTGAAGATCATATTGTGAAATTGTCTGTTTTTTGTGGTCTGGGCACATCCACACCGTGGGAGACGGAATGTTTTTAATCTGTTAACTGTAGGGCTGCACGATTCTGGATAAAATGAGAATCATGATATTATTTTTGGCTTGGAATCGAGGTCACGATTCTCTCTCAATTTTTTTCCAATATAAATATTTATTGCACTTATTACCTGCACATCAACCTCGTCACAGCTGACGCTGAACATAAAAACAATAAATGTCTCTCTGACGTACACAACCTTTGAATTATTTGAACAATAATAACAAAGTTGAACTTTGTTATTTGAGGGAGAAAGAGGAGCGCTTGTTTTCATGCAGATTATGTCCCGGATCAAATGCGGTACAATCCTCATCTTCTTTTTTTAAGAATTGTTGTGATCTGGGAATGAGATTGGATACAAGTCTGAATTGAGATCACAATTTTTTAACGATTAATTGTGCAGCCCTAGTTAACTGTATGATGCTAACACACACGTGTAGCGTGATCTATGCTATGCTCAAGAGCTATGCTCAAGAGAACACCTGGTTTTGAAGAGCAGCTCACATGCTTCTTGATTTTTACTTTGTCCTGCTGCATAAAACCATGGAATCAAAAGAGTGTGTTTTTTTGGCTATTCTAAAGAAACCACTGCATCGTTTCTGTCATCCTTTGCATGTAGGAAAGAAACTGAGGATAGTTTCCTTGAAACTGGGGGGAAGCTGATGCTTCTCCCAGTAAAGCTGATGGGTGTACAGGGTCCCAAGACCATACAGGGGACAATCAGAGGAAGTGCTCACAATACCAAAGCAAGGCAGAGACTGACAGTGACAGGAAGTTAGACATTAACCTCTCTGAACAATGTCCTCTAACTGAATAGTTTTAGATACCATTAGAATGATCTTTATTTTGATATAACAGATTTTTTCTGAACTAGTTAAATAAACATAGGATTGCATGATTGACATGTTTGGTGATTTGTTTCTTGTGTTCAGTGCATGGAGGTTGTTGTTTGACACCCCGACCTTTATTGGATGAGGCGGTTTAGAAAATGGACGGACGGATGGATGACACATGGTGGCACTGTTTGACTATGCCTATAAACCTCCTGCTCCCCCACAGCTGTTCATGAAAAATCTCTTCAGATTGTCATAAAGACATCACTTTTGAAATATTGCTGGTGGAGCACTTTTAATC
Organism: Callopanchax toddi; assembly: GCA_006937965.1. NCBI lineage: Eukaryota > Metazoa > Chordata > Actinopteri > Cyprinodontiformes > Nothobranchiidae > Callopanchax > Callopanchax toddi. The sequence continues at coordinate 2,221,081 of SSNR01000007.1, read as the reverse complement.
TGCCTGAGTTTGTTTTAACCTTCTTTACTCTCGATAAACGTTGATGTAGCAGCTATGGTTCAGGAGATAATGCACCTTAGTTCTGATCCTCATACATTAAAGTGTCTCTAAGCAAAATTTTCCTCAGAACTTAGTTTGTCAGCGTGTGAAGAGTCTAATTTTAAAGTGATCAAAAGGTTCTATTGAAGAAGTGCTGCCTATTTTGCAAATTTCTATTTATCCAAGTCAGAAAAATGCCATTAAATATGTTCACGATGTTTGAGTTTTATGTTGTAGATGTTATTATAAAATGGGTTTGACTGTTTCTGATTTATAAAAGGCTACTGGTGTGTTTGTGTCTGGCTTTTAAGTTGACAGTTGTGTTGTTGTAAACAGGAAAGAGTTTTTCTATGTGATGGTGTGTGTGTGTTAGAGAGAGAGGGGGGGGGGGGAGCAACTTAGGAACAAGATCAAATGGATAAAAGCAGTGGCTTCTACACTAACATTTAGTTTTTCACATTTTTTGAAAACGAGCACACCAACACTTTATATTTAGACTTTAATCAGGTCGTCATGATCTTTCTGTTTGTTTCTTAAACCTCGCTATCATTACAAATAAAATTAGTTTGAATCTGACCAGGTCAGAAAAAGGTCACGTCAGACTGTTTGTGTCCGCACATTTAATCAAGTGTTCGAACCTCCGTTATCGGACACACACACACACACACACACACTTGACTCAGTATCCAGGCAACATCACCAGCATTGCCTGATGAAATGCAGAGACTGGCTCCCAAAGAGGCGGTCAGATTCAGCCTGCGTTTGTCCTCTTGAACCTGTCAGCATCATTTAATTACATATCACCAGCCGTCACCTGGGGTCCACTCATATCTGCCGTCTCCTGCAGTAAAAGAGATCAGCCAGATGTCAGTTGTGAAAGTGGAGACAGAAGACAGATTGTTTCTGTGTTTTTTAAAAAAGCTACAGTTTTCGAACGGCACTTTACGGACTTGTGAGTTCACCACCACTTTACTTCTCCTCTAGTTCACTGCGCCGCTCTGTGTGATTACGTCACTCTCTGATGGCTTCGGATAATAAATCTTCACGGTTCTCTGACTAATTTTGTGCTCTGCTCATTGTTGGTTGCAGTTAATGGCATTATGTCACTGAGAAATTGTGTGACATAATTCCAACAGCTTTTCCGCAAACATTATAAAGTTTGAATATTTTTAATGTTTCGGGTGATTTTAAAGCCTCCCTAAACATCCAGAACGTGATGCAGATTGTGCAAAGGGTCAACTCAGCAGTTGTCGTTGGAGTTCTTGTGTGCCACTGTGTGTGTAATCTTGTTGTGGGTTTGGCTGAAGTACTTGTTGCCACCACAAGCTAAATCACAGGACTGTACATGCATTTATGTGTCATGTAGAATTGAACATTTAGATGTTCAATAGATCTAAAGTCTAGAAACTCCTTTTATAAGAAATAATAGTTTTGCTTTTAATCCTAACAGAATACATTTTCCTGAACACTTATCTGCTAAACATTTTCATCCAGAGACATACGAGCTGGAAAAAGTCACCAGCTTATCAGATTCTTAACAATACCTTACTTATTTTTGTTCATTTGGATATGTGATATTTAACCTCAAAGTCTGTGTATAATGAATATTACAGAAGATTTTTGCATGACATCAGTAATAAGAGATGCTCGCCAACAGCTGTCTAAACATTTTAGCTTCCATGAACTAGTAATAAAATTGATAAATCATTAAAAACATGAATTTCTGGAAAATCAAAGAAGATAAGTCATCTTTTTAAAAGCATGTATTTATTGTTTACATCTTTATTGTAGCTTGGAATTGTATTTTTGAGGTTCAAGTGTTTTTCTGTTTTTTTTTTTTTAATCAAACACCTAATTACATTAGAGCAGCTGTCTAGTGGACAGAATATGTTGATGCCACGTAACACTAAAATATAATATATTTCAGTCTTTTTATTTGTTCCTTTTGATTGTATTTATTTTCACCTAAACCAGGGGTCTCAAACTCGCGGCCCGCGGGCCATTTGCGGTCCGCGATCCGCCACTTTGTGGCCCTCGCCTTGGCCCCGCGGGTGGGCGGGGCTGATGATCCGCGGGCCGCGAGTTTGTAGTAATCACCTTCATGCCGCGAGTAGGCGGTGCCTTCTGATATCTCAGTGTGGACAGAGCTATAATAATAAAGCTTGTCATAATCTTTTCAAATGAAAAAGCTTTCTAAAGCATCTCCTGCTCCGTCTCTTCCAGTCATGGAGCCACCAGACTGCCTCACCTTGCTTATAATATATAAATAGAATCCTCTACTGTTCTTCTATGTATGCAGTTTTTATTTCAGAAATGATAATTTTTGAAATAAAACTTTTATTGTGGGTAAAAATGAATTAAAATGACTTAATTTCATGTTATTTTCAACATTTACTAAAGAACAAAGCCTGCTGGGAAATCTGTTGATCCAATCAGTTTAATTGTGATCATAAACGTCATCATCGCTGACGCTTTGGCTCACGGACATCTAGTTTAGCTAACTGAACTCATTGTGGTGAAAAACTCAGTGAAAATGTCCAGTAAGCCCTAATGTGGTTCTCAAAAAAGGAAAGGAGGAGACGTCTGTACCACATCAAACCGGACTAAACTGGATTTATTTTAAATTCGGCGGCGGGTCTGACGGAGCGAGTGGTTCTACTGAGGTCCCCCTTCAGGCCGGTCCACCTGCTTCTAGCGGCCTCTACGACTCGGTCGGACCGACACCGGCGGCATTATCATCATCCTCATCATCACCATCATCCTCAGCAATTCACTGAAAGGTTTGGAGCAAAATGCAGTCAGGAGCTAACTCTGATAGAGTTCTGATCGGGGTCTCATGGAGCTGAAGACCTTTAGGGGACAGGAGGACCGTTTGAGTGGACTGGATGAGAACCACGTAGGAAACTGGATTTCACTTCTCTCATCATGAGTTTGCTGAGCAGAAGACACGCAGAGTTCAGTCCTAAACTGGTGAGTAAAACCTTCCAGTTTGCTCTGGGAGTGGACCAGGACGAGACACACACCCTACCCCCTACCCCTGGACCGGGTTTCAGGGTTACGGCGGTCTCCGGTCCTGATCCAGACTCAGTGCAGGTGATGTCAGCGAGCGACTCGCGCAGACTTTTGTCAGGGGAGGGGAGGGGAGGGGAGGGGCGAGTCCGGACTCGGTACAGAGCTCGCGCAGGCGGATCCTGACCTGTGTTAGTCCGGTAAAGTTGGCAAAGTAAACTTTACCGGACTACAGGGTTCACCTTCTGGTCAGGACAGACTGGTCTGATGTATTTAGTGGTGATTATGGAAACCAGAAGTCAGAAAACACAGGATGGATTTATGGCTGTTTTAGGAGATCCAGGTCTGGAGGAACTTGTTCTTTTCAAACAGCCTGATTTTTAAATAATATTTCTTTATATTTAATAAACCTGCTCAGAGTAACTCATTTTACTAAGTAAATAATCCATGTGTGATTCATGATTCTGCAATAATTCAGACCAGACTCCATTAAACTCAAACTTTGCAGCATTAATGATTTCATTGTTGTGAAATCAGAGTTCAGATTATTATGAAATGATGCTGAGATTTGACATAGTCAATTTAAGTGACCAGAATTCTTAAAAAACAACATAGCACCATAACACTCTGTATATATATATATTTGTGTGTGTGTGTGTGTGTGTGTGTGTGTGTGTGTGTGTGTGTGACCTTATATATATTTATACGTGTTAAAATGGTTAAAGAACTGTTAGACATCTGAATCTGAATTAGGCAGATATCAAAGACTGAAGTAACCACATAAAGTCGCTGACTAGACAAATCTAGTTATTATTATTTATTTAGTACTGATTCATTTATTTTTGTATTAATTCTTAATTTGTTTATTGTTTTTTCTTATTATTTTGTGTTAGACAATAAAAAATAAAGAGATTTGATAAGATTAGAATTTTTAACAATGCTTTCTTTGTGAGCGACCTGATGCGGCCCAGCCTCACCCAGACTCGGGCTCCAGTGGCCCCCAGCTCATTTGAGTTTGAGACCACTGACCTAAACCATTTATAATATTTGTGAGAGTTTAGAACAAGAGTTGGCCTAAAGTTGGTCCTAGAAGCCAATTTCTTGTTAGTTTTTTCCCAACTGTCTCCAGAACAGTCCCACCAATTGGAAAATTATTTTTCTTAAGCATTTTATGCCTTCTTCTCATTAAAATGTCCCTTATAAACTGTTAAGCATCACAGCATCCTGACTGACTGTGTATTTTTGTGCTCAGGGTGGTCGGTTCCGTGGTTTGACGATGGGATTCCCTCCTCTCCCTCAGCGTTCTTCGGCCAGGCGCTCCTTTGGACGCTCCAAACATCTCAGCATGGCTCGCTCCCTGGATGACTTGGAGGTGAGGAACCTAAACGTCCTCTCTTACAGTTTGTTGAGCATTTTTACCACGATCAGGATCACTTCACCTCTGTAATTTGTCACATTCGAGCCACACTAATAGCCACTCTAATATGAACAGCCCACACACAATGTACATCCTCACACAACACGTCAAGTTCTCAGTTTTCATCACCGTGGCAACCTATACAATGATTTACTGAGCCACCTTCTCAAAGCAGGGCTGTGCAGCGTTTTCCTTCCAGATCCATTTGAAGGGGAGAATATAGAACTGAATCATGGGTACCAGATTCGTCCCTCCTGACAAATGTGTTTCCTGTTTTCTATTTTTATTTTAATTTGTAGATGATTGTCACCTCTTTAAAACACATTTCTTCTATGTGTCTTTGTAAGAGGACACTTTAAAGGCTTTTATCTCCTTTACTACAAATTAGTGACCCATTTTTAATGTTTCTTATTATTTTTATAAAATGCCTTTCTAGTCATTCAGATTACTCAAAGCATTTTTGCATTCACACACACACACTCGCACACCAATTTGCAGACCAGGTAGCATGTGTGTTTCAGAGTTCTGCTCAAGGACACGTTGACACGTGGTGGTGAGGCGGGAATCAAACGACTCGTCCTTCTGAGCCAGCCGTCGTCTGGTTCTTCCAGCTCTACCTCTCACTTACTAACCAGGAAAATAACTTGTATAGATTTATATTTAAATGTCCAAAATGTTTAATTCAGACCTTGTTTAAAATATTGTTAAATAATTGATTAAAAGCTGTTTTTATTAAAATATTTGATACATTTCTAAAAATGTATGTATTTTTATTTGAGAACGGTTGATTGATCTTAGGGCTACTTATCTTTAGTGGTTCCAGGTTCATATTTAAGGTTTTTTATTTGGATTATTATAAGTTGCTGTGAACCTTCATCAGTAGATGTTACAGCTGCATGCAGTAGCAGCAAAGCTGATGCTGCTCTGTGTGGCGCATCATGTGCAAAACAGTTTTTTGGACAGCACAAAGCAAAACACAAGCACAGCGCATCGCCAAGCTCAGTGCAGCAAAACACCTGCAGCTCTTAAAATTCAGTTTAGTTGAACTTTGACTGCAGACGTCCATCAGACTGCTCGGTTTCAGACAGAATTAGATGGTCATTTTGGAAAAGGAGCACCTTCATCAGCCTGAGTTCTCATCACCACACAGCGTTTTGAACCGTGTAGTCTCACGTTCTCACACACACACACACACACACTGAGTCCTTGCTGGTTTTTTCTCACCTTACAAACTGGTTTTGAGCATGTGTGAGTGTGTTTTTAGCATACATTTTCAATCTTAAAGCAAACAGCTCTTGCATAGCCCTGAACTTTCTCCACTTGCCAACAACACTATCTGCTATAGTTTTGAGAGCTCTGCCTGTTTTATCCCAAATTTCCCAGCAGGCCATTGTAGAATAAGGACTCACTGCAGGGTTCAGCAGTGAGTTTAATCACACCGCTCTTAGTGTGCAAGTCATTTAAGGCTACAAGAATTATTCTTTTGCTCCATTTTTAGCTTGAAGAAATGACCTGAAATCAAGTCATTTGAGAGACATGAGATTTGCTGAACAATACGCCTATTTAGCTCTACTTTACAGCATTTCACAAAGAGAAAATCTGGAGTTGCTCTTCTAATCTTTATGTGGAAATACTGCTATTAGATTTATTAATTTTAATTAGATGATAATGCATGATTTTTCTCTTTTTATATACAGATTCTTTTGTATGTAATAAAATGGCTACAAAACCAGGGATAAAACTCTTTCTAGTGTAAACTAAATGCATATGACGGCATGTTATTGTCATCATAGTTTGTCTGTTTATGTGTTTATGTCTGAGGGTCAGGGGAAAGTCCTGCTGTCTCAAGCACAATTCATCACAGTAGCTTTGGTTCTGAGATAGAGATCAGAGTGAAGCTAAATGTTTCCGCTGTTTAGTGGTGACTGGAGCATCCTGGGAGCAGATAAGACCATCCCACACACTGTTGATTCAATAGTGAGGATTTTTTTCTTTGCGTTTTTGAGCGTGGGCCTATATAGTTTGCTGAAAGTTTTCATCAGGAGAGTCTGAATTAATAGTAAACAACAGAATATTCAAGGGCGTTTTAGCTGTATTGCTCATTCCATGGATGCACAATTCTTGCAAGTTTGACTGAGCTGATTTTTTAACAACATAAAATATAACCAGGTTTTTTAATAGGAAGTAATTGACTGGAAAACATTTACAAACTGTATTTTAGTTTATTTTAATCCTTTTAGATCCAAGTAATTTTAGTATTCCAGTAAATCCCTTGCCAGAGTGATATTAAATAAAATTATTTTAACTCTATTTTATGAGTCACGGTCATTTTCCCACAAATCAGGCTGTGATTATGTAAAAGAACAATTTGTTCTGCAGTCCAAACAGACACAAGCAAGCTTTAGAAAACACAATAATATTCTTTAATCAAAGAAAAACTGTAAAAACATGTTTTATTATTGAAAATGATTCACAATTAAGCTGCACACTATTGTATGAGTTCTAATGCCCGAGCATCCCATGAGAGCATTTCTCAGTTTGTTCTTTTTTTGTTCTTAACTCCTCCCACCTCCTCTATTCTATCTCTTTCTTCCGGTCGTTAGGCCTTTTTCTTATGCCGCACATGCAGTAATGTGCACAAACAGAGAGAGCTTTGTGTGATGAAACGGGGCAGGAGAGAGGGATGTGTGTGTGTGTGTGTGTGTGTGTGTGTGTGCGCTGATGGTGGTGGGGGGTAATTGGGTTCTAAGTGTTAGCCTGCACCTCTAATGAGCTCTGATGAGCAACAAGCTGACATTCAACTCATTAGTGAGGCCTCGAACAGAAAAGCGCGTACAGTACGTAGACATGAGAAGGACACACACACAAACAACTCACACAGCCTCACACACGGCTTCCAGCCATCTTGTTAGTTGTGTTTGAGCGTCTCCAGGAGCTTTCAGACGTGTTGCAGCTGAAATTTGTGCTCGCCTTCAGTATATGGCATGCTTATGACAGCCAGAGCTTAAAGCTTGCTGCTTTTCTTGTGATGGCTACAGTTGTAGAGCCTAACCACTGCACTCTCACAAACACAAAATCCACACTCACAAGCAAGCAGACGATGCCTTATGACAGCAGTTTGGGGAAGGAAGTCAGGCTGTACACGTCAGCCGTCCTGTGTCTGGATTTCCAGATCATGAGGTGGATTTCAGTAGTCTGATGAACTCCTCCATCATCCTATTATTACCCAGTATTGGACATGCGTTTCCTCTAAACAACACCAGGAAGTCACACTCAGAACTAAATATCTGCCTCTCTTTCAGCTCAGTAGATGACATGAAACCTGCTCTCATGTGGTTCTTGTTGGTTGATATCAATCTGGTGAATAACAGTCACAAGTAATTCAGACGACATAGTAAAACTATTAAACAATCCACACAGAGGGCAGATTGTAAGGCTGCTTGCTACTGTTTTCCTCAGTGAGCTGAAATCTAATGACAGATGGAGGAAGAGGACATTTATTTCCTGTAGAACTTAATTATAGACAAATGAAACCAAAACAACAACAAATCTGTGGGACAGAAAAGCAGATTCACCACTGGAGGCACTTCGTATTTTAAATATAACATCTGTATTGTGGAAGGTGGTCATGATTTGACTCATTGCTGCAGGTTGTTTTTAAAAAGCAGCACTTTTTTTCTGTAAGATGTACTGCCAGACCGCTGCCCATATACCAATATTATGAAAAAAACGCAACATGTTGAGCGACGAAGTAAGTCACAATTCTTCTTCTCCTTCTCAGTTTTTATGGAGGTTGGCATGCAACGTTAAGGTGCATTACTGCCACCTACCGCGTACGTTTTCTTCTGGTTTCGAAGCTGTAGAGAACGCGCGAGCAGTGTCGGATCACGTCACATCCGTAGGACAGCGTGAGAAACTGTACCGAACTGCAGCGTATTTTGCAGAACACAGCCTGTTTAAGACAGTGGAACAATACATTCTTTTTGGTTTAAAACGCTTCATCAACACGCATGCTTATTTTTTTCAAATCCTGCCCCCTCCTCCATTAAAGTCACATTTAAATAAACGTTTTATTAAAAAATAAACAGGAAAACTATTTGATATTTGTAGAAAATTAAACAAAATAAGCAAACAGCAATTCTTTTGGATTAAAATTATTATTTTTGTTATTGCTTTTTCCCCCACTGTTAATAATATATTCCACAAATATCTATCAGTTCCCTTTAGTTGAGGAGAAGGACATCCTAAGTACATTATTTTAAAATCCAGGTCAATAGGTGTCTTAAAAATTTGTTGCTTTTTCTCTTTAACCGTATTCCAATATTTTTGGATCCTCTGGCATTCCCAGAAAATATGGTAATGAGTGGCCTTTTGGCATCCACAGTTTCTCCAGCAATAACAAAAAAATGGATGGTACAGAGTGAACCGACTATTGAAGAATGGTATGAGGTGATCAGAACCATTTACAAGATGGAAAAAATAACATTTTCAGTAAACTTAATGATGGATGTGTTTGTTGAACGATGGGGGAAATGGGAGGAGTATGCCAGAAAATGTATACCAAATGAGGACTGAAAAACAGAAAAAACTACCAAATGTATATTTGAATCTCATATGTAAATGCAGCTAAATGTACATGTATGAAAGTAACTGAGTAGATGCACACAAATGTACATTATAAATTTGTATAGACACATATTCTTTTCTTCCTCTCCAAGTAATATCTTTTAATGCAAAAGGTGAAATAATGCTACATGTTATTCCTACTGTGGTTTATGTTTGATTGTTCTTTTGTCTTAGAATTTTTCTTTCTATTCATTTATTTTTTCTTCTTTATTTTATTCATTCCACATTATTATTACTTTTTAAGAAGTGAAACTGTTGTAGATGAAGGTCTGGAAGGCATGACATTGTGTTTTTTTTCTACTACTGAAAAAAATAAAAGTAAAAAAAAAAATTGTTTTTATTTTTTTTCAAAAGGAAAATGTAAAACAAAATATACATGAATGAATCTTTATTGTCATTGTTAAAAATGCACAACGAAATTGAAGTTTTTTTAAAATCTAACTTAAATATACATCAACATTTACAATACAAATTGAGTGGAATGGAAGAAAATATCTTGTATAATCTGCCCCATTAAAAAAATTGTTTTTTTAAATAATTAATTCATCACCTTCATCACTTTAATACAAACACAACTATTTTTTATCACATTCCTATTTAAATTTTTAAAATTAGTCACACACACTAACTTAATATACATTTTCATAATTTTTCAATTATCCACAAGCCAAGGGATTTGATGCTTTTTGCTTGGCATTGAGTCATTAGTTGTCTGTACTTTCTGCAGACGATTGGTCTTTTATCATTAATCAAGGGGCTCATGGCTCAGGGGAAGAGAGGTGGTCCACTCATCAGGAGATCAGGGTTTAATCCCAGGCCCAACCTGTGTTGGATTATTCTCAGGCTGACGCCCTTAAACTGGCTGCCCTCTGCTCCTCAGGGATGGGTCAAATGCAGAGAAAAACTTCATCTTGTTCCTTGTATGTTTACTTTGTTTTTTAGCAATAATGTAACACTTTAAACTTTAGTTTACCTTTTTAGACCCAATCTTTGCAGATATTTCTTAACCCGCTGTATCTACAAATATGACACAAATATAACTTCTGTGTGTGTGTTTTAAGTGTGCATGCTTGTTTTTCTTTGCATGTATCTGACTCAGTTTTTTCTAAATCTAATTGAATTAGATCCCAAATATTGCCTCTCAGAAAGAAGCTTTCTGTTTCTAGGAAAAGTTCAGAACGTTGAACTAATCACAACATGACTCTAAACCTAAGACATGCGCCTGATGCTGTTTTCTGAGGACAGCCTTGACTTTTCCCACTTATTAAGTTAAAGTATTGACTCATCTTGTTTTAATGTCTCTTTTTAAAAGATTTTTGTGAAATGTTTGAGAAACAGAAAGTAAATATGGCTGTTTCGCTTCACGGAGTTCAAAGCAAATGATTTTGTCTTTGGGTGATTTGACAAAATTTCTGACCACTCCAACGAAATAATGTGGCCCAGTGTAAGAAAACCAAAACTAACTTTAAATCTCTGTTGCATCTACATAACCTGATGTCTGACAGAACAGTTGTCTATAATATAAAAGAGGTGGGTGGTTTTTTTTTTTACATTGTGTTTGAGTGTTTACAGGGGGTTTTCAGCTATTTTGTATAGTGTGTTTTTATGTAGACAAACTAGAACAGTCACAATCTTACTTATGGTGTTACTGTTGTCCTAAAGCAGCTCCACTTACCTACAGTAGTTCATGTGAACATTATTTATAAACCTTTACACTGCCATCAGTGCAACAGGCTACAATGTTTTTGGCATGACGTGGTTATTTAGGTGTAATTCTTTGGAAATTTATCAGCTAAATGTAGCACTTCTGGAGCATTCAGCAGAAATTTCTTCCCAAAAAATTGTAATACAACAGCAAAATTTCCCCTAAATGCCCCAAATCTGTGAAATGCATGACTTTAGAGTTTCACCTTTTCAGGTGCATCCATTTGGAGTGCATTATTAAGCAAAAACTGTTTGTCCAATAACATTTTAAATGGGATTTTAGACACTTTGTTACTAGCATTATGCCACAACAATTTGTTCCATTTTATTTAGCTGGATTAATATACCAAAATACCAAAGATAACACTATAAATGACAGAAAATCTCAAAGCTGTCAAACTTTACATGATGATGAGGCATCTCTCAGCTCTTTTCCTACTTCTTACAGACCTTACTGTCAGACTACTGTTCTGCTGTCGACAGTTTATTTTTTACATCTGACATTTGTTTTTTTTTTGTCCTCTACTTGTTCAATTACCTTGTTTTTAAACACAAGTTGCAAAATATACTGTCATGCCCAAGTTATTCATGGAAAAAGCAGCTAAAAACATTTAAAACACTTTTAAAAACCTGAATAACTGCAGTATTTGTTCTCATCAAGGCCACTTTAAAAGATTACCAGAAAATGCAGCTTTTCAGAACAAAAAGTGGTGACAAATTTAGAAACAAATCAGAAAGAATTGAAGGGTTATTTAAAGCTTTAACATTACTGAGTGTAAAATAGTATTTGCTCATTATTTCTTCTACCAGATGTTATAAAATAGAGAATAAAAGATAGATGTTCACAAAAAGTGTTTCCCTGATACTGATTAGCAGTATCAGGGAAACACTTTTTGTGAACATCTATCTTGTATTCTCTATTTTATAACATAGATGTTCACAAAAAGTGTTTCCCTGATACTGATTAGCAGTAGTTTCCCATACAGGAAACTAACGATGGTGACTAGAAAGAATATAAGAAGCAAGTGAAGGTTTTTTGTTCAGCTCTCACTTAAAACAGATCAATAATTGTGTTTATGTTTACATTTATTTATGAATCTGTGTAAAACGTGGTGTTCCTGTTGGCTGAGAGCCTCTTGTCTTTAGGTTTTTTGTTTTTTTTATCAGTGGTCACTGAGTGGTACTTGATGTGCTGCCTTCACCCCTGAGCCAGGCTGAGGATGGTGGGAGGAGTGTGTGTGGGTGAGGATGTAGGGGTGAGAACCTCCACTGTGTGTTAAGGCATGTTGAGGAATGCAGCTACTTCTTAACACGTAATCATTGCTCACATAGCTGTCAGTCTCTGCCTTTCAGACACATTAATTCCTGAGTGCATTCATGTTTTTTCTAATTTTACTTATTTACACCCTCCCACCCTGGCATCACGAGTGTCAGTCCATTCTCCAGACGTGCGTGGGGCATACTAAGCAGATGACAGGAGAGGGCTGAGGGTAACACATTCAACGCTGTGCTAATTTTCTGTGTGGGTGTGTGGCTTGAAGACGAGGGGTCTCCCTCTGCAGTCATGCCTACACAGTCGTTTCCAGTGTGTGTGTGTGTGTGTGTGTGCGCCTGTCAGCCTGCAGCAGTGTGGGTGGAATAGAAATGATTTGAGGGTGGGTGCAACAGTAAAGACAGAGGAGGGGGGAGAGCTGGGAGGTAGGGCAGGGGAGACGATGAAGAGGGAGGAGGAGGAGGGATGAGAGAGAGCACGAGAGGGAAGGGAAATCTAACGACAGCGACATTCTGTAGCGGTTTGGACATTTGAAAGCCAGCAGACTTTACTTGGTCTCACTGCACACACACACACACACACTCACACACACACACACCCTCTCTCTCTCACACACACACACATTCAACAGTTGATGACAATGTCCACTGAAGGGAGCTCTCACATGCGGTGCTGAGGATTACTTGTCTTCATGGAGCAACAAACTTTTAGTGTGAATTCTGAAACTCCTCCTGATCCAGTGAGTAAACAAACTGTGTGTGTGTGTGTGTGTGTGTGTTTGATCCTTGATGTCTGTTTCATTCCTCTGACGACTCATCTGCAGCTTATAAGCTGCGTTACACAATCTTTATCGTTTCAGTCCAAAGCAGATGCTGTCAGTTCATCTAAATTACAGCAGACGTTTTTATCACAGCAACTTGTTTTTGATGCTTCACGCTGGTGAAAACATTTTAAAAACTTTGTTTTTTTTTCTTGTTGTTCATGTCAGCCATCCACCAAGTATTTATTTTAGTTTAAACTAATTTAAAAGCACTTAAAGTTCAGTTGTGAGGCCTCTCAGGAATGACAGATCATGTGACCCATGTAAGCCAATCACTGAGCTGGATTTGGTCGATTTGATTTAAAGGGAAACCTGTTGATTTCTCGTTTTTCCCCATTTAATCAGTTTATCTATGAAGCGAGCTGATTTCTATTTATCTCTGTGATGAACTAATTAACTGTTAGCACATTTTAGATGCACTGGATGGTTAAATGTGTCTGTATTATTCTGTAATCCTTGACTTTGAGTGTGTTTATGTGTAAAAGAAGTTTTGACCTTGCGAGCATCCCAGGACATTTTACTAAACGCTTCCCTTTGACCCAACAAACACAATCATGCAGACAATAAAACTCCTAAGAAGCTAGAATAGGAACTAAACTCAAATTCATTTGTGTGTCTGTGTGTGTGTATTTATTCACAAAGTGTGTGTGTTGTTCCTCGTGATATCCCCCGGGAGCAGTGTGTGTTAAGAAAATAAAATCAGATGATGAGACCAGATCAGCACCGCTCCTGAAACACCTCATGAGGCCGTAAGTCATATTTAGCTCCTATTAAAAATAAAATAACCCCACAAGTCCTCCTTTTATCTGCATCAATAGTCAGACTGTAGAGTTTACCACAATGAAAAAAAAAACATTTGATAAGTCACTTGTTTTTCTTTCCCTACAAGATTTTACTTTGGCACAAATTACAGAGAAACCTGACTGTTTTGATGCTGTACGTTTGAGCTTATTCATCTAATTTTTTATTGTTTGTTTCTGTCTGGAGATGAAGGTTTGCTTCTGACCTCTGTTCCTTTTTTTAGTGCAGTTTTCCTGTGTGGCCTGAGTCCTCAGACAGCTGTGGCTCAGTTGATAAACAGGTTGATGGTTCAATCCCAGGCTCCTCCCTGTGCTAATATATCATGGGGTGAGACCCACAATGACCTCGATTTGCTAATCAGTGTGTGATCGCAGAGAAAAATTCCTGCATATATAATGAGCCTAAACACAGTGTATGGATGAATTAATGAAAAACCTATCAGAGTCTCCAGAACAGCGTGAACAGGACTGAAAGTGTAGTTTTTTACATGCAGCCCGTGTACTGTTTTTACATCGTTTTGAAATGCTTGTGGTATTTAACTCAACCACCCAATGTATGTAGTTTGCATATTAAACTTGCACCAGATTCAAATTAAATTATATCGTCTTTAAAATAAGATGTAAAAGTCAATATACACATTGTGGAGTTTTCAAGGATCCATAAGTCATGATTAACTGAACATGTGCAGCATTATGGGAGCATCAGTCACTAAAAACACCCACCTGTGCTCAGCATTTACAGTTTGTTTGTTTTTTTGGGCAATTTGAGCATGCTGCCTTTATTATGCTTTAACCAGAGCTTTAATAATTAAAAACAATCTTCCCATATTTTTATTTAGTTCAGATTGAAAACAGTGGAATCATGGCGGGTTGAGACATGTTCCTTTTTAAAGTTTGCTTTAATTTTTAGTAACAAATATAAATTAAACAGGTTAATGACACAAACACTTGATGTGCACTGAAATGAAAGCAGTAAGCACTGAAGGACACTGCATCTAAGTTTTAACATTTTGCCTCTCAGCTGTCGACCTTTTTGACCCGGTCTCATTCACATCAGTGTCGTAGGTTTGTGTTCTGCCTTTTACTATAGATAATCCAGTACTTCTATTTCATTGGACTGAGATTGTTGTTGAGTTGTTCTGTGCAGTTTTTCAGTTAGAATCAGAATGAATTTGTACTTAAATCGTTTTGCAAATGAAGACGTCTGTGTCATCTGTTTCACAGGCGGTTTATTTAGCATTAACTTTGGTGTGCTGGGAGATGCCGACATGCAGAGTTTACAACATTCATCATTTTGTAGTGGATGACTTTTCAGGTGGTGGAATAAATTCATGATACTGCTACCTTTGTGGTTTTACCGTATTATGTTCCACGTTCTCCTTGTGAAATCCACCGCCAGTTAATTGATCCAGTGCTGTTTCTCTTGGGAACTAGCTCATCTGACTCCCCTTCTGAGTCGCCTCTCTCATTTGAAACTCCCGCTATCGCCATGTTTTTCACTTTCTCATGAACACGCGCGCTCGGCGCTGCGGCCAGGTAGAAAATGTTCAGGTTGGGAGGGAGGAGTAGTGATGCGTCCACAGCGTGTGGGAGAATTACAGGCAGGCAGCTTAAATTTGTTGTGACTGTTTATACTCAATGGTTACGATAGAGGCATTTCAACCATCCCACGTGGAAAAACTTGTGATACCTCGAATATATTTGATATATCGCCCACCCTAATAAAAATCATCTTACATCACAGTATAGTAAAGCTTCTTGATCACATCTCAGTTTATTCGCAGTTTGACTTCCCAAAGTTTTCTTACATTCCTCACAACTTCCAGTTACACAAACTAAATCGAGAAAGATTCCAGATCGATTCACAATTCTGTGAATGACCTGGGAGTCAATTTTCAAACATCTTGTAAACCATTGCAATTTAAAAAAACTAAGTCCAAAATTCCAGCTACACCAGAGCGAGGCTTTACGACTCGTACAAGGAAATTGAGAACTCTCTCAAATGTTTTGAGACATTTTGAAAACGCCGTTCACGGTTTGTCACAAACAGTCTCAGCCCAGTGAGATACAGCTTTATGGATCGGGCCTGAAAACAGAAAATAACACAATCTGAGCACTCTGCAGGCTAAGCTACAGCAGCTAGCTTGTTTGCACCCCAAACATGTTGGTGGACTTCTCACTGCCCTGAGATAGGTTTGTGTGAATAAGCAAAGCACAAAATCAGATAGAGAACTAAAGTCTGCTGGTTGCAAAGCTGGAAGGAATCTGTTATTGTGAAGGTGCACCACCACTGCTTTACAACTCAGATCTGTGTTGTTATTAATACACACATGGGTCTGATCTTATCACTTCCAAATAACATGTGGAAGCTCAACTTCAAATCAAATTTAAAAAGCAAACATATTTGTTTTCAGTTTGACAATAATCTAAAATGATCCCTAAACTGAAACGTAAACTGTTGATGTCATCAGCTGATGTTTAAATGAACATTAAGCTGTACCAAAGCTCAGTATTTTTTATATTTTAAAATGTTCTGGAACATTTGAGTATTTTTACCTTCTACCAGTGATGTAGGCTGATTTGAGATGTTCAAACTGTTATTTAAAAATAAAATGTAATGGAATTTCCTGCAGCCTTAAGGAAAAGCCCAGTGGGACGCTGGCTGACGTTGGCTTGGAGTCAGATGATAGTAAAGTTAAAAAATAGGACAAAGAGGAGCAAGAGTTGGATTCAGTAGATTCATGTTTCCTAAGTTTAGATAGTTTTTTGCATGTTTGATTTATATATTTACATATATGTTTATGTTTAAACCAATGAAGATAGTTTAAATATCACAAAAACACAAAGTTTTTTTTTATTAATCCTTTGGTTTTTGTTGTAGTTCCACTAGTTTATGTTTATATCAACAAATCATTTTAGCTTGTTTTGATGTCCCTTTTAATGGTAAGTGTTGATAAAAAAATATATCTGGTTTTATATTCAGTCAAATTTAAAGCTAATCAGTCTTTAGCTTTAACACATCAGTAGCATCGCTCCTCCACTCACCGCTGGTTGGTTTTTCTGTTAGTTGGCTGATTTGTGGACACGCTGCTGCTTCTTATTGTTGCTTGTTAAAGGGATAGATTCTGCATTATATTTAAAGAAAATAAACCTGTTTTTATCTGCCTGTAGAACAAATTAGATAGCTAAACCTTTTAAAGAAGACTCCACTGGTGTTTTCCTGCTTCAATCAGCCAAGTGTTTCACCTAAATGAGACCAGCAGAGGGCAATGTTCAGTTTTATTGTGATGAAAGGAAGGAAGGAAACAAAGAGGAGGGAGAGCAACCATCCCTGTGCAGGAATACTGAGCTCATACAGTGTTACACTTAACATTTTATCAAGTTTTTTATTTTTTGATAAAGTGAATTCACAGTTCAAATATTTCTTTAAAGCAATCAATCTTCTCTGTTTATGTATCAGTCATTTTAAAGACTATTTTAGTTTTTGGAAAAAGGAAAGTTAATAAAATAACTACCTTTTTATGATGTCATTAAACTCAAACAAATGACTGAAGAGGATAAAGAGCTGTCAGAGATACTTGGTAAATAGTTTTATTCTTAAGTACATGGTTCATTTCTTGAGTCTTTATGGGTTCTTGAAATCCTTGATTATGTTTAAAACCTAGTGATATTTTCTAAGTTTTGAAAGTGTTTTTCATAAATTGTTAAATTTTTTATAAAGTTCTTGAAACTAATTGACTTTTATAAAACAGGGAAGTGAAATATCCAGTTGGAGTTGATATGTACTGTTCATGCTTGAGTTAGTCATCACCGCTGAAAAGTACTAGAAAGTCTTGAAAAGTTGGATTTGATTTTTGGCAGATGTTGGTTTAAATAAGATTTACAGAATTTAAAGTGACTCATCACGTTTTTGTTAAGAAATATGAAATTCAAGTGCACCTTTCTCTGTTTATATCAGATAACAGGACCTAGCTGCACACAGATTTATTTATTTTTGTTGGTTTTATGTTGATTTTTTTTGTAAGAGCAAGTCAAGATACACAAAAAAATCAGCTGTTGATCAATCGTAATCGGCTAATATTCCACATGACTGGGTTAATCTGTGATCGGCCAATCTGAAACCCGTATACTAGGCTAAGCACTAACTTGTGCTAGCAATGATGAATCATAGTGATTTTGAAGTTTATCTAATAAATTAAGGAAAAAATTATAAATATTTAAGGAAAACGTATGTTAATTAATTAATGAATTTAAAAATATCTGCCAAAGTCAGCAGGTCAGAGCTGTACAGGAATAGGAAATCGATATTGGGCCTCAAAAGCTGAATTTAGCATCTCTAAATGTTTCATCCTCTCCTGCATGGGGCGACACTACTCAGTGTTATTTTCTGTGTTAACAGACGTGTTTAAGTAAACTTACAGGATTACATGCTTCTCTGATTGCTGGTGTGTTCTGAAATGTCACAAATACAGTAGAATGTTAAAATGTGGTTATGCTAGCTGTAGTGTTACTTTTAAATGAAAAGTGTTAGTCGAGGTAAATCTACAAGTTTATAAAATGAAAGATCTACTGGACCGCCTCTTTAACACCAGCAGCCTTGCTAATTAGTGCATTGGCTGCTTCAGCCTCAGTGTGTGTGTGTGTGTGTGTGTGTGTGTGTGTGTGTGTGTGTGTGTGTGTGTGTGTGTGTGTGTGTGTGTGTGTGGGTGGTGGTTGGAGGGGTGCTGAGTGCTGGAACCATCCCTGATGTTGCTATGATACAGAGAGGTGGAAGGTTACCATTAACTTTAGTAACAATACGGCTCAGCGTTTGAATCGCTCTGGTCTCAGACGATGCTTGTGCTGCAGAAAATAAAGCAAAGATATCTTTTTGCTTTTGTATCACTTCTTTTTAAAGTGAGTTTTTAAAAATCTTTTGATAAAGTGGAAGAAAGTGTGTTGGACACTCACATTATATTTTGTGTTTTCTTAGAAGCTCTATAATTTTCTTGTAGTTTTCTGCAGGCACATCAGATCTGACCTTTGAGAAATCTCCAACTTAAACTGAACTTAATTCCCAGACAATTCACGCCTCTAATCAAAACACCTCACCAGGACTCCAGTTGAATACAGTGGAGCGAACACCTCCTCAGGAGGCAGGAAGGAGGTGTGTCACAGGCAGGAAGAGAAGCACAGTTTATAACAGTAGTTCCCAAAGTTAGGGTCGTGACCCCACTGTGGGTCCTGAAACAACAAATGGGGGTCTTGGGATGTTCTCCAGAACTAAAAGTGAATTTAAAATCCATGCTAATACCATGTATTTGCCCTTATAAACTGTTACAAACAGATGAATAACCATGGTATAATAGTTGTAGATGTTTGTGTTGTCATTTTATCCTTGTTTAATTAGTTTATTAACAGTATTTGTATATTTTGCCATTGATGGTTGGGGTCATGAGTCTCTGCCAATGTCATTTTGTGGGTCAGAAGCCAAAAAGTTTGGGAACCACTGTTTTATAAGACTCTCTCTCTCCTTTACTTCAGACAGAACTGACAAAGCTCCTCGGATGAGCAGCAAAACGTCTTCAAAGAACCAAATAAGTCCAGTTGCCTTTATTTAAAACCCTTTTGTGGATTATCATGACCTGGATGACTGAGAACCTTCACCAGCAATAACTGAAGGTTTTTCTGTAATTTTCATATTCCTGTAATTATCATATTCCTCATTTCATCTACTGAAAGCCCAGCCTCAAAAGAAACGTGGAAGCACTGATAGTCTGTTATTTAAAGGTATTTTAAAGGACTTTAAAAAATATTTTTACTTCATAGTTTCACATAACTCTCAAAATGTTGACATATTTGTTGCTGAGCATTAAAAAACAAACTTGACCTTGTAGCATTCAGCTGCTAGACTCATTGATGCATAAATAATTCATAGACATCCAAATGAAACCCAGAGGTTGGAACAGTGTACTGGAACCAGCGTGTTTTAGGCCCCACCCCCTTCGTTTAAACGAAACAACTCATTATGTGTAAAATGTGTACGATCGAGTCACCACAGCCAATCAAAGCAGAGCGTGACATGAAACAGCATGGAGGAGGAAGAAAAGGCGTTAAAGAAACTTTTTCTTTTTCATGTTTTTTTTTTGCCAAATCAGGAAATTAGGATTGCTTGGTGGAGCATGAAGGCCTCATACACAAATTCAATTGCAGTCTTTGTGTGTGTGTGTGTGTGTGTGTGTGTGTGTGTGTGTGTGTGTGTGAGTGCACTGAAGTGTGCCGCTGTCTCCTGTGAAGTGCCTTTGTTTGCTTCTGTTGACCTTTTAACAAGCCTTCTAAATTAATTCCCATCAATCTCTCCTCGTGTCTCTTTCCCTCCCTTGATGTTTTTCAGAGATGACATATGGAAGAAAATTAAATTTCCTCTTCATTAAAAAAAAAAAAAAAAAAAAGTAAGGCAGTTGATCACGATCACACCTAAAGCTGTCTAACTGTGATTTGAACAGGAGAAGGGTGGAGATGTTCGAGCCATGCTGAAGTGTGATTGGCAGACTGACCTTTGTTCCCACCCCTTCTTCTGCCTGATGGGGGCGTGTCACTATGGAAACTGAGCCGTGTGTGTCAGTGTGTGTGTGTCTGCAAGAGAATGGAACTTCCTAGTCAGTCCGTCAGCTCAGTGTGTGAAGGAGTGTGTGAGAAAGAGAGGGAAAGTATAGTGGGAGAAAAACTACCATCAGTAAGACATGGTCCATCTACTTTGAACAACTTTAGCTGATACTTAAGCTAATTCTGATAGTTATGTGTGTGTGTGTGTGTGTGACAGTAAGACTTCCATGTGAGCTGTGTGCATGAATATCCTGCTTCTGATTACTCGTGAAGAAGCTCTGTCCTGCATCAGTGCACATGTGTAGTTCAGATATGTGACTTAAGCAGCCAGAGGGTTTCCTCTTTTAGAGGAGAGCAGGATGAGCCTGAGGAAGAGGCTCTCCTTCAAGCGGGTCTGGAACTTCAATACAGTGAGTAGCTGGCACACAAAAACGCAGCACGTGAAATTTAAGGAGAAAGGGCTTACTTGCCATCAGTTTTTCTAGTCAGTCAAGTCAGCAATCACATCAGCTGCTTTGATGCTCGTTTGTAGGTAGAAATTCATTTTGTACTCTGGGTTTGGTTTGTCTTTTTACACAAATCACAGAAAAGGAGGGACAGATGGACTAAATTGGGGACTATTACCGGCAGCAAAGTGCGCAGAAAGAGAGGGGATTCCAATGCTGGAGGAGAGGGAAAACAAAGGGATTGGAGTAGAGAAAAAATAATCAGGTAGGGGCTCTTGGGAAGGAAAAGACAAGAGATTTGTCAGTTATTTTCATTAGAGAGTAGATGTGGTGGAAGGGTGTGTAGAGGTAAAGGGAGACAGAAGGAAAGGAAGATTCTGAGTCAGCCCCAGGCTGTTTTTTTTTTTAAAGTCAGATGTAATTTGCACTAGAGTGGGAGATGTAGAAAAAGAGAGAGAGAGAAGGAAACAGAGGTGTAGACAAGGCCTGAGACAAATGGAAGCAAGGACAAAAAGAGATTATTTTTCTTGCCTTTGTGAATCATATGGTTTGTACATGCCACCTCTGAGGCTGCTCCTGTGTGTGTGTGTGTGTGTGTGTGTGTGTGTGTGTGTGTGTGTGTGTGTGTGTGTGTTTGTGTGTCAAAGTGAGAAAACAGCTTAAGACAATGGAAACCTGAGTGAGTCATTTTTTGTACGGTTCAGTCATTGGAGCGTGTTTTCTGGCAGCTGTGAGAGTGTGTGTGCGAGTGTTTGGACAGATGTAGTCGATCAGATTCATTCATGTTTACATCTTGTTTGCTCCTCTGTCTGTGTGACGGCGATGTGTTTCAGGCAACAAGCCAAGTATAACAGGCATTTATCACCAGCTCAGCCTCTGAATCACATCTCCTGTGTGGCTCTATTGTTGGGAAAAACATTATCTGAGTTCCCCTCCGTCAATGAGGATGGATATTGATTCCTGAGTGCCCTGCAGGGATTGCAGGATTCATACCTAACTTCCACAGATGAATTTTGAAATGGGAACCACTTTGGAACCACTGACACTTCATTATTGCTGTCATCATTTATCTCAACATAGTTATACACCACATTTAGAGTTTTGCCCACGCCTGTGCTGATTCTAGAGTCTGATAACTTTTCCATCTTTTTGTTCCTGCTCCGAGTTAAGCTAGGCTAAAGCTAAATGCTCCACGGTTGCTGCTTCTTGGCAGGATGGCTCTGGTCTCCTCAATGGCAGCCACTATTCCACCTCATATTCAAAAGTAAACACACAGGCATGCACACACTGAGACTGTTGGTCCACCAGCTTCCTCCTCAGCTGGAAGTGTGTGTGTGTGTGTACACACAGCCAGAAAATCTCACTTTTTAGGGACACTGTTTGTGTGTGTGTGTGTGTGCACCATTTGTTCGGTTATAGGTGTGGTCTCCACCTTGTGATGTTGGTGTTTACAGGATTATAGGCAAAGATGTTGAACTTCTTCCATATTTCATAGATTCCCAAGCGAAGGAGACGGTTGGGTGAAGTGTTGGAGCCAGGAATACAAACAGCGTTGTCTTTGTGTGTGTTCCTGTGTGTGTGGATGAGTTGTGTTATTCCTCACAGTTTTTACCCACAGAGAGGCGTTTTTTTGTACTCCCTGTTAAACGTTAGTGCCTGACTCTGCATCTCATCCCATAAAACGGTCTGTTTTTCCACCTCATACATAAACAGGTCATGTTCTGGAAACCTGAGATGGTCTAAGGAGACTTTTATGGCTTCAAAGTATTAATATTATGATAACTGTCAGATTAGTTGTAAATTGTCCCCTGTGTTTAGTGTTGTATTTTTTACCTGACATACAAGGCTCATAACTGATTATGTAAGCCACCCCTTCCTCTAGTCACAGCTAATAAAGGACCTGTACACACTGACCAACCACTCCCTGCACATGCAAACACCACCTCAACGTGAACGGGCCAGATGAGTGGCTACAAGGTGCCTTTTTCATGTTCAGACTACCGGAGACAAGAAGATACATGTAAATAAACCAGTTCATCCTGCAGGAATAGAATTACAATTTATTCAAGCTGCAGATAATGCAGCTGGTAGTTTGTTACCGATCAGCTGCATCACTCCGTTCTGCTGAAACCAGATTAACCTTGTGTGTTAGAAAAAAAATCAGTTATTAAACGGGTGGTGATGAACATCCAGCTGGAACAGCATGAATAGAGCGGAAATAAAAAGTGTCCCTGGGTGTTTGATTGTGACCGGGCTGCGATGCCAGTGAGTGTAGTGCTGCCATGTGATTCAGCCGTCTTATCTTGTGTTAAAGTGGGTGTCACAGTGACGTGCGTTCGTTGTATAACCTGCTACAACACTTCCAGTACTCAGCACGCACAACTTTATTTAGAAAGTAACTTTAACAAACTGGCTTTGTTTTTACAATTCCAGGATTTATTTTAGTGTTTCAAACACCCTCAGGAAAACTAAAACTAGGCTATTGGACCCGTTACACAAAAGGCTTTAGATAAGATGATTATATTCTCTAATATTTCATCAATTTGTGATATCAGTCAGTAATGATAGAAATTTTTAAAAGTCCTGCAAATAATGCCAAATATTTTTTGTTTTGCTTTGATAACAGGACTCTGCTTTTTTATTTATTGTGGCAGATCTAAGATTTTTATGAAGGATAGGAACCTGAAGCGACAGGTCAGCATATGTCTGACAGAGTAAACTTCAAAATGCTGAGAGCTTTTGGTTGAGTTTATGTTTATTTACTTGGCAGACACTTTTACCCAAATTGACTTACAACAATTAGCCTATAAGGCATGTTGTGGTCTGTGGGTGGAAACCACACATGCATGGGGAAAACATGCTAACTCCAAACAGAAAACCCGGGAATCAAACCTGCATCCTTCTTGCTCCGAGGCAACAGTTCCACCGACTGCACCACCATGCAGTTCTCACTACTGTCTCATGCCTTCTAGTTCATTCAAGATAAATAGGAATGTTAGTTTTTCATTTATAGTTAAATTATCATCAACATCTAATCATTTGCTGCTCTTTCCATCTTTAGTTTACCACTGTGATCATAAACACAAGGAGCCAATGAGGGTTCAGCAGGGGCCACGGCCTCTGTAGCTCCACCCCTGGAAATACCTGTAATTACATATTCCTTCACTCATAGGTTAAAAAATTGTCAATTTTTGTCATAGTTTAGCACAAAACTTAATTTGACATGTGTGATGCAAAACATTTAAATACGTGTTCAATAAAAAAAACTGTATATAATTTAGTAGAAATGGGAAACCCCTTCAGTAACAGCCACTCTAAAATGTGATAGAATGTTAAACATTTTGATATTTTTTAAACGTTTGGGTGTTTTGCTGTTGATGACTCATTTTGTCAGTGTGATTGTTCTTTTTAGCACTTTTGCAGACCTGTCCCATCTTTCTGGTGTAATTTATTTACACAACTTGAAGTTCAGTTTTGACTAGTATTGTTTTCTTGTAAATACTTTAATATTGTTAAAGTTGATGCTCCTGACTTTTTATAATTGTTAGGTGAAGATATGATGCTTTGATAAACATACTAAAGAAAGTGATAAAATTGTAACATCATTATAACATCACAGCATTCTCTATCTGATAAAGTTAAACTGAGAAATGAAATGCGTTCAAAGCTATAACTACAGCTGAGATGGTGTTTGCAAAGTTCAGAACTCCACACATTCTTGAGGCTTTTCTGGGACATTATTTTAATTAAATTACCCCTGATCATCATCATCAGTTCTGCTTTGTGTCAGACTTTAATGATTCCAAATTGACAAATACATAATGTATTATCTGATTTGCTTCTGGCTGTGACAAAACCGATACTAAAGTCCTTTAGATTTGAAATGATCATGAGACGTAGTTTTTGTTAGAAACTGTCAGAGAAGCAGCTACATCTCTCAGAATAAGGGCTTTTGTTTGAGGAATTTGAAGAGAGAATGTCTGGAAAACCCCAATTATTCTCTCTGGGCTCCCAGGAATGACCAGGATCTGCCAAGAGAGGAGGAAAACACCACTGGAATGATTGAGGAAAGGCTGAGGGAGGAAATCGAGAATGATTTGAGGGACGACTGGAAGGGGAGTTATAATAATGAGAGACAGACAGAGGAAGAAAAAGTTGGATAATTGAAGCAGGAGTAAAATAAAAGGAAGAAAAATAGGGTAGGGGAGGATTAGGTGAAGGAAAGAGAGGAGACGGGACTCGGGGCTTCAAGCTGGGGCCAAATTTTCCACCACAGTGTGCGTCTGGAAGTGATCCCAGTACAGATGAATACGGAAAGAAGCTCAACACATAAAAACACACATCTCCAGCAGATGTGATACATTTGTTTAGTTAGTTATAAAAGTAGTTTTCACAGATGAATAAAAAGCACAGACAGACGAGGGATTTAGAAACGTGGTTAAATCAGTGGAAGAAACCAGTTCCTGCTCCGTTATTTCATTCTGCCCCTCTGGTTATTCAACTGCAGTCAGCTGCTATAACGACACATCAAATCTCTTTCACCTACTGCTGCCAACCTTTTCTCATCCAGGGACTCTGAAAAGTCTAATCCCAGTGATTATTTTTACTGTACCATATGGACAGAACAGCTTAGCCCAAGGGAGGAAGTGGCCAAGATGTTCATGATTCAAACCAGCACATATGCTGCACCAGGGGGTCAAATATAATACGATTTGCTTCACTTATACACATTGTGAGTCATTGACCAAATCAGAAATAAATACCACATGTCAGGGTTTTATTAAACGGGGGTTATTGTTTTATTTTCCACATTTTTGTTTAATATTATTAATATGAGTCCGACAGGACTGATGAGCTAACAAATTACTTCTGTTTTACTTGAAATTTGAACAATGCAGCACTTCTTTTGCATCCAGGGCTCCAGTATTTCATAGGTTTTTGGTCAAAATAACCATGTAATGAGACATTGATGCGTAAAGACAAAAAATTTGTTTGCACGAACAGCTGAGACATTTTAGAGATTGGAGCCATTTAAAAAAAAGGGCTCAGACTAACTGTTAGCTCATCGGTGCTTTTTGTTGTTTTTCCAAACAGAGGCTGTTTAGGAAACTACCTTCAATGGGTAAAATGGTGAGAATTTATAACTTTAACACAGAAACACACTTCAAAATGGGAGGAAAGTCTCTTTAATAAGCTATGAACAACTTCTAGTTTGGATATGAGATTTGTCACATATGCTGGTGAAGGTCCTCCAGGTCATGGTAATCCTAGTGGGTTCAAATGAAGGCAGCAGGACTTCTTTGGTTCCTTGAAGACGTTTCGCTGATGAGCTCCAACTGCCTTCATTTGAACCCTTTTGGATCATTTGTCACATGCTTAGAGATAAAAGTTGTAGTTGCTATTTTTGAAATGAACATCAGATTTATTGGAAATGTTTTATACCCACTGAGATCTGAGAGTTGTTTTTAGTTTAATATCGAGCCCTGAGCCGACTTAAAACAAACTGTGAATGTAAATACTACAGCGAACTGTGCAGCTGTGTAAACAGCCTTATTTGAACAACTAAAAGCTACTGCTTTTATCTTAGTGTCTGTTTCAGTTTTAATAATATTGTTTTAAAACTTCTACCAGTCATTACGTTTCTTTTTAATCAAAACATTCAATGTTTCAAGTCTTTATGAGCAGAAGCTGTACTTGTTTACTATGTGGATAAAGACACACCAGATGTATAATCAATCATTCATTTAAATTTGCGTTCAGATTTGTTATTATTTAGTATAACAAACAGCTGGTTGAACCACCTGATTTCTGAGAAATGAAGCTGATGGATTTCTAATAAATGAGTGTAAAAGAACCCTATAGAAACATCTAGTCATCCATATGACTCCCATGAGTCTGTGCTGAGTCATGAAATCACCACAAAATACTTTATAAATATAATGAGGACAATGACTTGTAATTATTACCTATGTTACTAAAAGTTGTCTTTCAGCTGCTAAGAGTTGATATCTACTGTCTTTATTCTCATAGGTAACAGGACAGTGTTTGGCTGCTGCTCACCCATCCTGTCTAGTCTCTCCTGTCTGTCTTTTTAATCCTTTTTTTTTTTTTTTTTTTTACTCATTTTCTCTTTTGTTGAGTCACAGAGGGTTTCATTGTTCCAGAGTTAGCTACATTATGATGTCTGTGTTAAATGATCTCATGCCAGCTCAACATGTCTGGGATGTTTGATTTTGTCTCTAAACTAAGTTTGATTTGAGTTTGTTCTGACAACAATGATGTTGAAAATCATTCAGTATATTTTGCATTTTTAGCTTTCTGTAAACAACAAGCATTATTCTCAAACGTGGATTCTTTCTATGCAGAGATCCTCACTGTGGATTGTGCTGCAAGTTCTTTGTTAAAGAAATCTACATTGAAATAAACTCTGAGATATGCAAATAAACGTCTCACCTTGCTGTGAAATTGGGGGCAGGTCCTTTTCTTCACCTTTTCCAACATAAACAAGCCCCGCCCCAGCGAGGAGGCTTTCTTGCAGAGCGAGCACAGCCAGTTCACAGACAAGTCCACCCACAACAAAGACAATGAGTGTGGGAGCTAACCTGTTGTGATGGGAACGTGTGTGCGCTAATGGGACCAGTCTGTGTTTTCACGTGGCCTAAAGTGCATGCCCAGGCAGCTGCTTCATGGCCCTCAGGATCTGTGGGAGTTTGGATGAATTAGTTCCATCACTGTGTGAGGGGACAATCCTAATCCATGTCTCTCTGTTTTTCTTTACAGTCTGCTGCCGTCTCTGATGGAGGTGAGTAAATGTGCCTTTATATAATGCAACTCTAAATATTTTAGTTTATTCTCAGTTTTTAAACATTTTAGCTTAGATTAACATTAAAATTAAAGAAATTACCTACACTGAGATTCAGACAGCATGCACACAGAAACTAAAGGTTTCAGTAAATGTCCAATAAGGTCTAAAAAAAGGCCTTTCATGGATTTTTGCTGGATTTCGAAAGAACAAACTCATCCCTGTCTTTATCTCTGCATAACTGTGCCTTAAATCTTAAGGTAGGTGAACAGAAAGGCTAAACTTTTGATAGAGAGATGGGAGCTGCATGCAGGGGGAGGAATTCACCCAGCATCAAATATCTCCTGACTCAAATCTCAGCAGGTCTTTTCTTCCTGTGTCTGTGTTAGAGTTGTCAGTGTGTGTTGTTTCTATTTGGTTCATTTTGTTACAAGAAAACACAAATCTGTCCCAGCGTTCAGCATACAGCGATTTAACCTCAGGCAGGAACACTTCTGCAGCTAAAACCTACGTAACTTTTTGGCGCCAGTTGTGTATTTTAACTTTATTTGCGTGTCGTTAGTCTGGTCTGACCTGCTTGACTTCTGCCTAACCTCTGTCCTCTTTTCTACGGCTGCAGCCTAAAGACTATCCCAGATTTGTGCAGATTAACTGTGCTTACAGATGTGCAGTGGCAAGTCCACTAACTTGTGTTTTCAGTGACTCGATATCTCAGAGTTGTTTTTGTGATACAATGTCATCCACTCCCAGTTTAAAGTTGTTAGAAAGGAGGCTGTTTGAAACAAACTGTAAAGGTTTTCTTTGTTTCTTCTGTTTTTGTTAGGCTGTGAAATTTCTCAGGCTTTTTGTTTTGTCGAGATGCCTTTTGGAGTAATCTGTTGTGTGTTTAAAGAGAATTAGCATGTGCCAACAACAAAAGGTCTTATTTAACACCCCTAAAATTTCCACATAAGGCAAAAGATATCACAGATGGGAGATAAAGATGAGAAAGAGGAGGTGATAAACGGCAAGATGTGGATAAAGTTTTAGTGAGGACGTGTAAAATCAGGGTACATGTGTTTGTGGTCACAGAAATAGTTGTTTATGAGCAAATTTTATAACTTTATTTGTTCATAAGGATTTTGTAATTTTGTCAGCATGGTTGACATTTTAATTTAAAACCTACTTGCGTTGTTTTACTCTTTCAAAAACACTGTACTTCTATATATTCTATTACTTTGATTGCTCTGTCACTTGTTTATTGTTGTATTAATTAGTATTCTGAGACATTAATTCACTATTAACTAGGAAATTTTCATTTGAATTTTAAAATCGTTTGTTCCTTCATCTTGGTTTTTATATAATAGCAAACTAGACCGTCAGTTTTGCGTCTGACTTGCCAGGCTAACTCCATTAATAGTAATAATAATATTATTAATGGGGAGACATATTATTAATACCTACTAGTGTACCGGAGTAGAATACACTGGTTTGTGATAAACTGGAAAAACGACCTGAATTAAAGGGGACTTGATTAGTTTTAATTCAAATTAGGTTTAGGGTGGTGAATCTCCTGTTCTCAGACTGATCTTCTGTACTGGTCTATTGCAGTGGGTCTGAAGAATTCTAGAGGATTTTTGTCTATTCATCAGAGTGTTGAGCATCCTCAGCATCATTCTTCCTCCTATTGCTGGCTGAATGAGTTTCGGAGCATTTCACAGCACATTTCACCTTCTTTTATCAGTTTGCTGAGCTTCTTTGAGTTTGTGTTTCTGTTGCGGCTACCTTACATCTTTTTTTCAGAGCTACTTGACCTAAACCTTCTGAAGGAGTCTGTTTTGTCCCTGTAACAGTCTCAGTGCTGCGTTTCCAGTTGAATCTGTAGTCATGATGAACAACCAGGTGTCTGTAGCCACTTCATACCATCTCAAACATTTCTCCCAGGAGAGCAGCAGGGTTCAGATCTTTCCTGTTCATTTAAAAACCTACATAAATCTGGTCGATGAGTTTCATGTTGTTGCCCAGTCTGCTCTGTTACTGACAGGATGCAACTACAGATGTTTTTGAGTATTTCTGCAGAGGAAGGGGCTTAAAGTTGCCCTGGAAGTGTGAGGTGAACAGGTTGGAGAGAAGCTTCTGGAGTCACTATTCTCACTCATTCACACACACACACACACACACGCGCGCGCTCACACACACACACACACACACACACACGCGCGCGCGCTCACACAAGTCGTGCAAACTACAGTCTGTCAGTCAGATATAAGCCTACTCCGCTGCAGAGGCATCCACTTATATTCTCTAGTTTCCACATATTAGTACAGGCTGAGTTGTGTTGATAGCACATTTTAGTTGTTGTTTAATAGTTTTATGATTTGCACCTTTACTTTTTTTTTGCTGTGAAGCCAAAATATCAGCATTTAAAAACTCAAACTGTTAAACAATCTCAGAATGTTTCTCTTGCTTTGATGAGTCAGAAAATCAAAAGGAGAGTAGTTTGATCCACTGCACAATCATTCAGCGCACACGTGTGTGTGTGTGTGTGTGTGTGTGTGTGTGTGTGTGCGCGTGTTGTATTGGGACTTCAGGCTTCATTAGTCTCAATAGTGGCCTTCCTTTAACAAGCCCCTCATCAATACTGCAGTTCACGTGTCCGTGTCTATTTGTGTGTGTGCGTGACGTGCGTGTGTGTTTAGCGTCGTTATTTCCCCTCTCCCTCTGCGCTGAATTATTTATCATCTGGAGACCTGTGTGTGCTTGTATCACTTACGTGGCTCTTGGTTGTGTGTGGATGCACGTGCGTGTGCACGCTGTGACCCGACCCTCTCTGTGGCTCCTCAGGTTGTCGTCCAGGTTGCTAACCAACGGCAGCTCCTGCCTCTCCTTCTACTTTTTCCTTATTTTCCCCTCGCCTGTCTCTTCCTCCCGGTGATGTCAGCTGTGTGTGCGTCTGTGTGCCCTTTATTGGACTGTTTGTTCAGCCTGATGTGTTGGAGCTTGTGAGGGGCCCTGATAGGGTGATTATGGATGGGGGGGCTTGGTTACCCCATAGGATTCGACACCTGCCCCGCTGGCACCACACAGGCTCCTACCAGCTTTACCCAGGTGAGACGTTATCTGGAGCTTTGATGCCTGTTTTCTGACTGAAGAAACCTTTAGTATTTAGGCGTAAAGGAGCCATAAAGCTTAGTGGAAGGAGGAGGGTTTGATGTTGCTTGTCTGAGTCTCTTTATTTTACTGAATGAAGTTCAAGAAGAATCTGTTATTGCCTCCTGGTGAAAGGCAAACGATAATGTTTCTGTGTGTCTGTCTGCAAAATATCTCATGAACCACTGGTTGGATTTTAATGAAACTCTCAGAAAGTAATTATTAGATGCACAAGTGTTCCACTTTTGGGGTCAACTTCATTGAGGATGGCTGACACAGGTAGTCAAACCCAGCAAATGCAAAAAATGTCTGAAACTCAAATATTTTTACACATATTGAGCTACAATCTAAGGCATCCGTAGCTCAGAGTCCTTCAGAACACAGAGTGCTAACAGACCACGTGAATCTTGTGTATCCAATGGGACTGTGCATAATCAATATTTTTAAAATTTGGCCAAAACAGCTGTAATTGCATCTTTTCTCATGAGATTGTCTTAATTAAATCTGGCATGAAAGGTGACAGCTGATGTGCATCCCTTCAACAAACACCAGGCCTTGAATTAAATAACGGTTTTATAAATGTTGATCAGGAATTAGTAGGAACTGATTAATCTTTCTCTGTGATCCGTGTACTGGTCTGAGTGGAGTGATGATAAAATATGTTATATAATTTTCTGTCTCGGTTCCTCATCATCACTGATTCTGGCTGTTAAAAGTCTGTACGCTAGATGTGGGAAGCAATTAAACTTTTATCTAGATCAATCAATCTTTAAGCACAAGAGCAAAAGTGAAACCAGAGTCAAATTCCTGCTGCGTTCTACATAACTGACATAATAAACCTGACTCTGATTTATACAGAAACTTGAAGAAAACATGTCAAATCTGCTTCCTGAGGACTACAGAGTGGGTTGATTAAAACTAATTGGCCTTCAGCAAATGGTCCCCCAACTGTCATCATTATATGTTTTTTATTTATATAGCACTTTATAACAGCCAGGGCTGAACCAAAGTTATTTACAGCAAATGAAACAAATCGCACAAGTGAGCAAGAAGTATTAAATACTATAAAATAAATCAAAAACATAAAGAAGGGACAAGAACAGGATCAGGTTTTCAATTAGTCAAAAGCCAGTGAGTAGAAATGGGTCTTTAACAGTTTATTTTTAAATAACTAATGTTCTGAACAGATCTAACGTGGAGAGGCTTTTATTTTTGAAGGTTTTGAAATATAAACTGAGAATAAAATGAAACAGCTGATACGTTCTGTCTGCTGCTCCTTCCTGTTTTTATAACCATTAAAGTTTGTGCCATTATTGCCGAGCAGAAGCCATTTTTATTCCATTCCTGAAAAAACTTTGCTCTGAAAATTGTGAATCAGAATTTGTAAACCTGATTATAAATACGTGGCATGAAAGCTGTCATTGATGATTAAAAAAAAAAAAAAAGAAGAAGAAATTGCGTAAGTGGAAGTCACAACATATGATCCATTGATAGGATACATTTCAAGTTTAGAGTCATGCTGAACTTTATCTCAGGGCACTTTATTCACAGTGTTTGCGTCGTCGGGGCACCTGACTGCTGATGTCCTCCTTCTGGCTGTTTTTTTGTATTTAGCTTTGCCTCAATATAGCAGCCCGCTTTCGGTCACTTTGTCCTGCAGCTTTTTTCTGGTTATTCTCAGCTCCTCTCTGTGCGTCTGTCTCTGCCTCCTGGTTACAGGAAAACTTTAGGAACATGAACACTCTGCAGTCTGACGGTGGTGAAGTAAACTCCTCCTAGATGCACAAAGACGCTTTTTAGAATGAGAAATCATTGATTCATAAAAGTTTTTAACTGGAATGTTTCAGCTGGTTTTGTAACTGAACACGTTTGTTTCATTTTCAAATTTGAAAATAGCTTCAGTTTTAAAGAAGTTAATATAATGTTTCAGTCTATTGGGCTGGGGTAGGGTGGTCGTTGGAGCAATGCCTCTGTCAGTGTGTGCCCCATGCAGCTGAGGCTACAGTGTACCTGATCACCACCAGTGTGTGAATGACTGTGAAGCACTCTAGAAAGCGCTCTATAAATACAGGACATTTACCCTTTAATAATCCATGTCATGTATCATATTGCATTTATAGGTTCTGCTTTTACTGCAGAAGTTAGAAAAAAGTACATAAACGTAACTGTAAAAGAAAATAAAAACAAAATGAAGCCCTTTTCTAACAATAACTGCTTTGATTTGAGTAACGCATAGTTTTAGAGACTCCTTCTGTTTTATACCAAAAAAAAAAAATCACAGTTATTAAGACGATCATGATGACGAATGTGAATATTTACTTCTGCTTTGCTTATATGCAACAGAGTTATTTATCAGTTATTAATTTAGTTGTTTCTTATACAGTGGGGGAAGTAATTATTTGATACACTGCTGATTTTTAAGTTTTCCCACAGAGGTCTGTAATTTTAATTGTAGGACCAGCTCAACTGTAAGAGAATCTAAAACAAAATCCAGAAAATCACATTGTAGGATTTTAAAATCATTCATTTGCATTTTATTGCATGAAATAAGTATTTGATCCCCTACCAACCAGCCAGAAGAACGGTCTCTCTCAGACCTGTTAGTCCATCTTGAAGAAGCCCTCCTACCCTCCACTCATTACTTGTATTAATTGCACCTGTTTGAACTGGTTATCTGTATAAAGACACCTGTTTAAACTCAATCACTTACATCCTCTCCACCATGGGGATCAAAGAGGACATCAGGGACTAAACGATAGATCTACTCAAGGCTGGGCTGGGCTACAGGACAACAGGCTAACGGCTTGGTGAAAAGCAACAACTGCTGGTTCAATTATTAGAAAATGAAAAACCTCCAGACGACTATAGACTTGAGCTCCATGAAGATCTGGCCTATGAATTATCAGCGATCATGAGAAAGGTGAGGGATCAGCCCAGAACTACATGGGAGGACCTGGTCAATGACCTGAAGAGAGCTGGGACCACAGGGTCAAAGGTTACCTTTAGTAACACACTGCACCATCATGGATTTAAATCCTGCAGCACATGCAAGGTGCCATGTGTCGCCAGATTTTGGGCAGCGACCTCCTTCCCTCAGTAAGGACATTGAAATTGAGTCATGGCTGGTCTCCAGACCTGAACCCAATAGAAAACCTTTGGAGGAGCTGTGCTGCTCAGATCAGTTAAGATGTTCCTAAGATGAAAACTACAGACTTCTCTCTTTGTCAGCTGGGAAAACTTCTAAAACTGGTGGTGCATCAAATACCTATTTTGCTCACTATAATTCACAACATCTGAAAACAGTTCCTTACACTGAGCCTTGGTCTTGTGACTAAATCTCTAGTGAGTCACATCAGTATCATTGTTAAAATATTAGGGACATACAAGAATATAGAGGAAGTTTTTTTTTTTTTTTTTTAACTAATTGGTGTGTTATGAGTGTTTTGTTACAAAGCAAAAGAAAACCACAAAAGCAGGAGGAGGTCTGATAGGGCTGATTACATCTCCTGCTTTAGTATCAGCAGGGGACACGCGGGACCCAGATGAGTCCCAGTCCTACCGTGCTGCGTTCAGGTGCTGTTAGTCTCCTGCTGTGAGAGAAAAACAGGCTAGAATGCAAAGTGTTCTCATTCATCTTGGAAAATACTTATTATAATGTAATACTTCTAAATTAGGTTTGTATTTATTTAGACCGTCTAAATGCATATTTGTTCAACTTTTCTTTTTGTAGTTTGAAATAAGAAAAGGAATCACCAGTAATTAAAAACAAGCTTTATTTTTGTTTACACCTCTGTTGTTGGATGTTGTGTTTGAACAGAACTGAACAGCGTGGAGCTGCAGGGCTGCAGCAGTGACAACAGTCTCAACAGTAATGCCAGCCTGCCTAGCGTCCAGAGTCACCGGCGCCACACGGAGAGGAGAGTGGCCAGCTGGGCCGTCTGCTTTGAGCGACTGCTGCAGGACCCTGTGGGAGTCCGCTACTTCTCGGTACTGAGACGCCTCCTGATTGGGGATGGGCTGTAAATCCTTCAGTTTATGGCTTTTATCTGTTCTAATTTACAACAACGGGCATGGTGGACAAATGTTGTTATAGCAGAAAGTTAATCGTGTATTGTTAAAATGTTACAGCATCACATCCTAATTGCACAATGTGGTCAAACAGAATTCGTTGACTGTTTGTTTCATTTTGTTTGTCAAATTTGTCTCCACAACTTTTTAAATTGTAATAATAAGATGAATTGTTTTACGTCAAAGTTGCTGTATTATTGTGATGAAACTGTGCCTCTTGAATCCACATTAAATTGTTTTGCTGCAGGAGTTTCTAAAGAAAGAGTTCAGTGAGGAGAATATTGTCTTCTGGCAGGCTTGTGAATTCTTCAGCCATGTCCCCGAGAACGACAACAAGCAGGTATCAGACCGTGTTTCACACACGTGTCCATTCAAACTCCTGCAGAAATAATTTTCAGCTCTCTTTAATCAGCTCTCACAGCGTGCCAGAGAGATCTACAACAGCTTCCTGTCCAGTAAAGCCACGACGCCGGTCAACATCGACAGCCAAGCTCAGCTGGCTGATGACATCCTCAACGCGCCAAAACCTGACATGTTCAAGGAGCAGCAGCTGCAGGTAGAAAATACTAGTCACTTTTGTTGTTGTTGAAGTCTGTGTTCTAGAGGTTTCTAATTAAAGGAAAATGGGAAAAGACTTTTCCTGGAATTCATGCTCATAAAAATGAATCAAAACAAAAATCTTCTTGAGAATGTGTTGTTTACAACCAACATAAGGTCAGTCGTTTATCTTCTCTTGCTGTCTAACACTAGTCTGAATGGCGTCATAGACATGGGTGTTATGGAGGGTAGAGTGGCTGAAAGCTCTATTGATTTCAGCTGCAAACCTCAGATGTTCGATCTCTGATACGAGTCACAAGGCCAGAAGGATATCCTCACCGTCCGTCACCCCATTTATTTTACACTTCAAACATCCACACAGTTTCTGCTAAAGCAGTGCATTAAAGCCTAACCACAGGAAACTTCTGAGCTCACTAAGAGTGTGTTGCTCTGATGATTACAGATCATTTGCATGCCAGATAAAACGTGTTAAACACACACTTTTACATACATCTTTTCTTTTTTTGACTATAAAAATATATTTTAATGTGTCATCACAGTTTCTCATGTAGGTATGTGGTGGTTAATAGGACTTTAACTAATAAAACAAACTAATTTAGGTTAATAATGGAAGTTGGTTTTGTTGTCACAGCTTGTCTGACTGCAGTGATTCTGATTTACAGTCTGAGGGAACCTTGACGTCTCTCGGGGATTAAAGTTTTTTAAAGATGGAGTTGACAAGGGTTCTGGGTTTTATTTAACATTGTTTTTTATTCCGTTTCTTTTGAGATGAGATGAGGTTGAACCAGAGTGACACAAACGGAGATTTAAAAGAACAATCTGCTGCAGTTTGAATCTGTTTTTCCTTATTAGCAGCGCCGTGGCAGTTGATGCTTGTTTCTATGAACATTCTTGTTTTTCAGACGACAAACAGAATAGATTTTTCTAACTTTGTGACTTTGTTCTGCTCTACAGCACCATCCTCAGGATGAAAGAGCTGTTTTCCTATAGTAGTCAAAAGACAATGCCTATAAACATCTGGTCAATTAATTAATTTTTTCCACAATTTTTCTAGGGTTCTTTTAAACTAAATAAACTTTCTTTTTAAGTATATTGTTTTGTGGTATTTCTTTTCTTCTGGTCATTTTGTTTCCAAAGTGTTCTTTTCATTCTTCATTTTGTCCCCAGTCATGCATTCTTTCTTGTATTTATTGCTCATCATCTGAATCTTGTTTTTTCCGCCTTAGATCTTCAACCTGATGAAGTTTGACAGCTACACACGGTTCCTCAAGTCTCGGCTGTACCAGGAGTGTATGCTGGCAGAGGTGGAGGGCAGGCCGTTGCCTGACCCGTACCACATCCCGAGCAGCCCCACCTCTAAACACAGCACCACCGGCTCCGACCGCTCCAACCTCTCCACTCCCAAGAAGGTAACGCTGCACACAACGGTGTGAGAGAAGAGGAGGAGTTTAACATTTGATCAAATTAACCTTTGTTTCTCCAGTCATTCTGTCTCACCTGTACTGTAAACTTTACTGGAGAGCTGATAGAAAACCTCTCCAAGAAGTATAAAGAGAATTTTGCAAACATTTGCATTGTTACATGCCACCCCGGTATAAAACAGGAGTGTATGCGTGTGATAAAACGGGTTTGCTTTTGTTGCAGATATTTGTGCTCATTTCATTTGTCTCTTTTCTGTCCATCTTTTCTTTTGGGTTTGTGTCCTTTAGGAGGACAAGAAGAGTAAATCAGGCCGGTCTTTGAATGAAGACGGTCGAGACGATGCAGACCGAAGGAAAGGCATGTTCTTCTCCTGGTCTCGCAACAGGAGCTTCGGCAAAGGCCCCAAGAAACGAGAGCTGGCTGATTTCAACTATAGTCAGTAGTTTTTTCTCTCACATTAGAAGTTCGTTCAGCTTTATTTAAAGAAGCGATTATGGCCGGTGAATGTTCTTACATAAACAGTCAGCGTCACAGAATGTGTCTCTGATATATCACAGAATTTAGCATTAGGTCTGTTTTTTCCCCTAATTGATTTTTAAAAAATATAACACTGATTTTAGTATTATTCCACTCATGCATTTTAAAAATAATTGTTCTCGTTTTGGTTTAGATTTCTCTGGCACGAACGGTCGTCGTGAGTCACAAGGTTCTCTGTCTTCAGGAGCCAGTCTGGAGCTGGGAACATCGGGGTCGGGGAAGAACGAGGTCAGCCTGGGACCAGACCTCATAATCTAATCAGCAGTTTAAAGATTTGAGTCTCAAAGGCATTTTAGTTCATATTATCTGCTTCTTTGGGTGGAAAAATGAATATTTAATTGATTTTTGAGAATTATATCTGGTTTATTGTAATTTTCAAACATTGTTTAGATTTTAAATACTTTTAAAGGATCGTTTGGTTAAGTTATGAGTCTCAAACTTTTATTTACTTCCTCTAGGTTGATGTATCTCGTAGCACAGTGCCAGATAGAGGAGGAAGTAGCGCCCCCTTGAGGCAGTGTAACATAAGTCTGCCAGACGGCTCGTGTTGCTCTGTTCCTCTGAGGGCCGGAGTGTCCATCAGAGAACTGCTACAGGGTCTTTGTGAGAAGCTCTGCATCAACCTGGCAGCTATAGACCTCTTCCTGGTCGGAGGGGAGAAGGTACACAACCTTTTGTGTGTCATCCTTTAAGAAATTGTTTAGTCAAAAATGATCACAATATTGGGAATTATCCTCTGAATTTGAGCAACTATCTGGAAATATTTTTTATATTTTCTTTCTCAGCCACTTGTTTTGGACCAAGACTGTATGACCCTGTGCTCTAGAGACCTCAGACTTGAAAAACGGACTCTCTTCAGGTATAAAATACATATTTACTGTGATGAAATATTCAAAACAGCTTTCAAACTTCAAAGGCCGGTGCTGTAGAATGATACAGAGAACAGACTGACTCTGTCCTCCTCCTCCTCAGACTCGACTTGGTTCCCATCAACCGTTCGGTGGGTCTAAAGGCGAAGCCCACTAAGCCGGTGACGGAGGTCCTGAGGCCAGTTGTAGCCAAATATGGTCTGCACCTCTCTGACTTGGTGGCACACATAGTGAGTCTCTCCTCTGGCAGTAAACGCTATAAATAATGGCTGCAGACTCTTATTAAACGTGTGACTGTGTGTGTTTGGTTCAGAGTGGCGAGTCGGAGCCTTTAGATCTAGGTCTTCCTATTTCCAACCTGGATGGGTTGCGGGTGGTTTTAGATATAGAAGAAAACGTTCTTGGAAAAGGTAAAAACACACATAACACCAGCTGTTCTTGTTGAAATACTTTTTTTTTCCTGATTTTTATTTTTTTTTATCTTTCCTTCCCATCTTGATTCACCAGACAAACAGAAAGCAGCTCCCTCTAAGAGCCACCTTCCAGCCTCTACGAGCAGAAACCAGTCGACAACAGTAAGATCTCCAGAGCCTTCCTCTCTCTCTGGAATGCTCCTTTAACCCATGAATGTCCCCACTGCCTGGTTTATAATGTCACGCCACTAAGTGTCTCTCTTGCCATCTCCATGTGTGTGTGATGTGTCTTAAACAGGGTGTATTCTGTGTTTGCTGTGGTGCTAAGAGCCGTGTCACACTGTTGAATAATGTTCCATTATTGTGATCTGCCTGTTGCTGAATGCATCATCAACTTTCCTCTGGTTCTTGCTTCCTTCTTTAACATACTGGTCAGGCGGCGTGATCCCAGTTTCACACGTCGTTTACTGGGAGTCACACTCTCCAGGCTCTGTGGTGCAGAAAGGGATTCAGCTGGTGGTGGCCGTACAGCTTTAGTTCACTCTCTGAATTTTCTATCAGCTGTTGGGGTTTAATCTGAGAGGCTCTTCTCCTCGATTACCCTCATGGCTGATTCTGGATCTGTTTGTGAAACAGATTTTTTCCCCTCCTACTTTAGTTTCAGTAGCGTAGCTTTGAGTAGAGGATAGTTTGTCTCTCTGGTGTTGCGGTGTGTGAGCTTACACGTTGATGATGCTTAGCACACAAAGTGGACATTATGGTGTCTGACTGGAACATCCCACCTGTGTTTGAGCCATTTGTAAATGTTTTTTCTCCAATTATTTAACACTTTCTGGCCAAAAAAAGATCAAACAAATGATAAAAACATGCAGAACGACTTTTAATTGTATCTGAAGCTGCAACTTTGTGGCTCCTAATCAACCATGTTAGAAAATGTAGTTTCCTGTTTCAGACAGGAAAACTTTCCAACATATATTATATTAAGGAAAATGTCACATCTTTTGAAGTGTGTTTCTGTGAAAATGTTAGGAACAGCTAATATCTTACCTGTTGTTGATGGCTCTTTGAATGGCCTCAGTTTGGAGAAAAACAGACAAGCTAACAGCTAGTCACAATAAGACATATAGAGTGCAGGGGCGCCGTAAAAGGGGGGGGGGGGGGGGGGGGGGGGG
>SSNR01000007.1:2126052-2180600 GCA_006937965.1 Callopanchax toddi | reverse complement strand
TCCTCCATGATTCAAAGTTACTGTCAATAAAGGATTTTTTTTTTTTTTTTTTTTTTACAGGTGACAAGATTAAAGCATTAATATATTTTTCTCCACATAATTTACCTTAAAAATACTTTATTTTCCATATCACAACATTGTAGATTAAGTTCTTAGCAATAAGTTAAATACCTCCAAATAGTTTCACCTAAACATGATGCAAAGAAGCCAGCATTCTGTGATGTGTATAATGACATTATACAGAACTATTACAAATAAACGTAAATGGTTATTTTTTGTGATAAACACATTATTTTTCCACACAATGATGATTATATGAATCAGTAACAACTTACAGTCTGTGTTGGATGCTGGGCAGGTTGAAGCATTGTTATTTAGTCTGTTAATGTTACAGAAATTACTGTGAGGTTACTATTAGAGAATTTTTAAAGGAACTAAAGAAAACCTTCCACTAAATACCTTGAAATCAGATGTTTTGATGCTGACTGAATTATGGGAGGTCTCATAAGGGGCAGTTTGTTTATGTAGCTTTAAGAACAAAAACCAAAAATCCCAGTGATTTTCAAAGAATTCACCAGAGAGGTCAATGAAACAAAATCTCCTGATAATTTTAATTAATAAATGTGATACGATAACCTTGAACACAATAAAATATCAAATCTAGTGTTGATGATGGAGAACAACAGCCAATGTCTCATATATACTGTATTATATATATTTAAAAAAATGTTCTCCCTTCACATCAGGGAGGGCGGAGCCCCAGCGCCCCCTATGGAGCCGCCACCTGGCCCGACTTGATATTTTTTCATGGGGCCCAAAATCCCTGGTCACACCCTGATAGAGTGCATTTCATGCAAATGCTGTTTTATAACATGCACATTGCCATAAATTTCACATTTCCTGTTTTTCATTTTCTCTGCAAACAACCACAATATTATATGTAAAAACCCTGTATTGTGATATTTATGGTGTAGAGTTATAACATTTGCCTGAACTGCAACAGAAACGCTTTGCAAAGGCCTCAAACAGATCAGCCATGAGCTTATGTCTCATGAAGTGATTCACAGAAACCCACTTCAAAAGATCTGAAGTCTCACTTTAAAGCTGGGAAATAATAATAATAATAATAATAAACCATCAATTTAGAGGAATACATATTGTTTAATGGTTTAGAGATCAATCAAATGCTTTATAAATATAATGTTAATATCAGTAGAACAAACAACAACCTTTAATAGAGCAGGAACCTCGATGTATTAAGTTCTCTGTAGTCTGAGGAGGTTCATCATTAATATTATAGAAAAATATCGCTGTAATTAGCTGTGGATGGGTGATGATTGGACTTTGGAGCCATAAGAGAAAAATCATGTGATTTGATGAGTCTACATTTACTTTTTCCAGACTAATGAATGCACAGGTGTACAAGGAGCAGTAGGTGAAGGGTTGCACCCATCATGCATAGCTTCTCTTTTTTGATGCATGGATGAATTCCAAGATGCCAGAGTTTAAATTTTCCAACACCGTTTCAGGGAGCATGAGACTGAGTTCTGCTCACTGGACAGTGTTTAGACTTTTTAAATGGTAGAAGAGTAGTGTGTAACATTTTTTGGCCAGATAGTGTGCATGTTGTTGATTGTTACAATTTGAGAACTTAATTCTTATAAAGCCAGAATCATTCTCCAAACCCAATCACTTAAACCTGTCATCCACTCCCCATTAGATTGTTTTTATTTACAAACTGTGACCCTCTTCACCATCAGCAGCATTGGTTCCAATATGTTGTCAATGCTTTTCCCCATACTTGATTCATCAGGGCTCTAATGCCCCACTCCGCTCTCCGTGTGGCCCCCAGGCAGAGGGAAGAAAAGCCGGTTCAGCCCACCCCCATGGGGAAAATGGCAAGGCTGGGCCAGGCCCTGTCACAAGCAGCCAGCCTTTACCCAACCACTCAGTCTCTCTTCATAAGGCTCCGGAGAAAAGAAAGCAGAAAAAGATTAATATAGACGAAGCTGAAGGTAACGACTGAACAAGCTCCTTCTCTCTTGTTTCTGTAGCTGCATTGCTTTGACCACACTAACTCTTCTGCCTGTTTGCAGGATTGCAGAAACACAAAATGCTTTCAAAGCTAGCTAGCTACATGTAGCACAGTCACCCCTGCTTGTTCTGAATGTAGCTCTGACTTGTCTGATTGATTAAACACATTGCTGCATGTCTTAATATATGATGAATGTGTTTTAGTTCAAATGTTTACAGTGATTTTTTTTGTATACATGTGCACATGCATGTACTTGTTCATCTATTTGTGTGTTTTTGTGTGTGCACGTGGCACCGTGTGTGCCTGCAGAGTTCTTCGACCTCATATCCAAAGCTCAGAGCAACCGAGCCGACGACCAGCGAGGCCTGCTAAACAAGAGCGACCTGCAGCTCCCAGACTTTCTGCGCCTGTCTCCAGAGGCAACCAACCAGACTGCAGCTCCTGCCTGCAACCCTGAGCCCAGTAGCTCCACCCCCAACTCCCGTAACCCCAACAACGGCAGCTTCCCTAGCACCGGTCGCCGGGGCAACAAGGCAAGCAGCAATGATCGGGGAGGAGGAGGCAGCATACACTTGCTCAGTGCAAGCCATCAGTCACAGAGCTTGGACTCTGCACTCGGCACAGAGAGAAAACCCAGACCACCTCCTCTGTTTCCAACCGCAGTCTCTCCCATCCACCCAACTCGAGCCCCTCAGCATGGCCTCCTCCAGGACTCCACCCGGGGAGAATCCATCCAAATGCTGGAGGAGGACACCTTGTCTGATCTGACTCTAGTGGGAGAGAGTGACATCAACAGCCCCAGCCTCAATTACGTCACTCCTTCGGCTGTACTGAGCAAACCCCACCCCCGACCTCAACAACAGCCACAGGACGGCTGGACTAGCTCAGGTACTTCCCCAGTGTGAACTCTGTTCCTTCTCTTCACCTGACTGTAAGTGGGACTGGAGACCCACTGAGGTCAGCTTGAAGCGACTTCTTGGCCACTCTTCACTCGTGTCGAAACGGCACAAAATGCATCTAGATCTCCTCATCTTCCACTGAACTGAGTAACAAATAAAACATCTTTCAGTTTAATGGATAACTCTACAATTTTTAAAGCAAACTGAAGGAATGTTTTATCCAAAATTTATTTTAAAATAATGTAAAGATTAGAGCTTAACAGTAGAATGTATTTAGAAAAGCAGTGAATACGGTGAATCTGACTAAGTGATGTGTGCACTACCTTGCGGCCAGCAATCCACTCAAAGTCGATGACAGGCTTAGAAAACAAGTGTCATAAATACAAAGAGAGGACAAATGGATGCATTGGGTTTGCACAGAATTAGCCTCTGGATTTTGCCTGTG
Organism: Callopanchax toddi; assembly: GCA_006937965.1. Classification (NCBI taxonomy): domain Eukaryota; kingdom Metazoa; phylum Chordata; class Actinopteri; order Cyprinodontiformes; family Nothobranchiidae; genus Callopanchax; species Callopanchax toddi. The sequence goes on along the minus strand of SSNR01000007.1, from coordinate 2,177,221 downwards.
TGACGTGTCTCTGTGTGAACTTCTGAACGGACTTGCTGTGGATTTTCTTTTTCCAGAGACATAAAATTAAAGATGAACTTGAGAGGATCTGGTGGAAACGGCACCAGATCCTCTCCTCCAGCCCCCAAATGTACAGAATCTAACAATGCACTTTAGCCAATGATGTCACACATTTTGAGCATTTGTTTTCTTCTTAATCTTTATCGCATTAACTTTTCAAAATGTCTTTTATGTGACAGATGGTTGAGCAGAAAACAACAAGGATCTGTTAAATACCATTAGAACCGAAACGCAAGGAACAGTTTAGAATCAAATACTGCAGTTTTTGAGTCGATCATATGGTATGTTGAGGTTATCACATGCCTTTGAGCTCACGGCATGCTGACCCAGCAGGCCTCGCCCCGTAAACACAAAGCGGCAGCGCTGCTTTAACCACACACGTTTTCCCTCATCTGTTCCTTATCATTTCAAGCCCTGCACATTCTCTATTTCCATCATTCTTCTCTTTCCTCAGGCATTTATAATATCGCTAAAGAAAACTGGCTGCACAGCGAGTGCTCAGACGTGAAATCTTGCTCTCTGATCCAGAATAATGTGCACTGACTGTAAACGAGCTGATTCTCAATTTAGAATGCTTAGAGCAACCATTCCTGCAAGATTGCATTCAGAGAAATTAGACAAACATCCCACGAGTTTCTAAACTTTATGCTGTAACTATAATTTATACATCATTCTCCTACTTGTTGCTTTCGATCAGCTAAAAGTATTCATTTGTATATTGATGCTGTCGTCATTGCTGAATGGCATCACAGCCGTTCAGTTAAAGTTGTTTAAATAGGAACCAGTTCTGCTGAGTTGTATTTACTGTCTGTAAATAGGTCAAATAAATGTTTTAGAGGTTGTACTGTAGCCTCATGTGAGCAGCCTCTTTCTTCTCTTAGATTTTATTATCAGATCGCTCCGTCCCCGACTCTTCTGCCCGACAGCGCTGAGCTGGGAACTGCGTACACACACACACACACACACGTATCAGGAAGTATTTATAGGTGCCATCAGATGTTAATATTTATAAACGTTTTATGGGTGTAGCCACCGGTGAAATTTGATTTAGTACTGAAAAATGATTAAGGTAGTGTGTTTACTCATCTTTGTTCCTCTTGTTATTTTTACTCTGCAGCTTCACAGAGCTGCCGCCAGAATTCTGTCACAATAACTAAAAATCTCTAAAGGTTCTAAAAGATCAGAAGTGCTAACAGTTGATTTATTTAGTGTTTCTAATCTGAGCTAATACGTGTAATATTTACAGCTACAATAGTCAGCTTTAATTTGTCCTGAATCAGGAAAAGATCAGCTTGATGTAAGAAATCCAAAATCAGAAAATGCTCTGCATATTAGCATTATTGACTTTTTCCTCATTACTGCATGACTCTAATATATTTCATATGCTTAAGCTTAGTTACTCTTATACAATTTATGAGAACTAAATGTGCAAGAATCACTTTAATGAAGGTAGATATTTTGGATATTTAGGTCATGTAATGATTTTTAAGCAATATTCACAAAAGTCTCAGAGGAGCAAAGATCCTAAATAACAATAATGAAAATAAGAGGGGTAAGAAACCAGTCCAGTTTAGTCCATTAAAAACAGCAAATTAAAAACAAAGTGCTGTAGAAAAGTAAAATGTATTAAAGACGTTAAACACAACATAGACAGCAATAAAAACATATAAAAATAAACAGATTAACTCCGAAATATTAGAGTAAACTAGCTTCACACTGTGTGAAAGGCCAATAGAAATAAGAATGTTTATAAAAGTGAATTAATAAAGAGGAGTGAGGATGGCTGCCTTTTAACAAACTGTTCTTCAACTAAACATTGAAATATTAATGTTAATGTCACATTAAGATTCTTCATTCATCAATAGTTTCTATAACCACGTGTTTAGGGATTACGTAGACGTGTCAGTTATTAAGGTAGACTCATAAATGTCACTTAGTTTATATGTTGCAACAAATGGAGCATGTGGTCAAAAATGACCTTTTCTAGTAGAGTCTGATGGTATTTTATCTTCTATAATAACACTTATGGAATAAAATATGTGGGTTTTTTTTGCAGTAAAGACCACAACTTATCCAAGAGTGATCAGACGTTCTCAACAAGAAAATGTAAGCTATTATTTGTGCACATTACAAATATCCTATTCATCATAAAGTGGTGCTGGTTGCTGTTCTGTGCTTCTAATGGATTTTGGAGAGAATTTAAAAATTAATCATTTAACCTAAACCCTAAAAACTTTTAGAAACCACCTGAAATGGTTAATCACTTAATATCCTCGATGCAGGACGTCGTTTTAGGAGTTCTGAGAAGGAATGACAACATCAGAAACTAGAAAACATTCCAGCTTCAGCCTTAAAGACAGGGACTGTATTTAACTGGGAAATTCAAATGTTTTGTGCATTTGTGTGTGTGGGTGGTGATGGTATACTTGCATAAGCTACCACAATAAACTTGTCATATTCCAAACACTGCCACCTACTGGTCGTGTATGGAGTAACAACAATATACAAATTGTATTATTGGTAGTTATATATTTTAAAGTTAAAGCACATGTTGTTCCTCTGAGAGGAAAACGACCTAAAAGCTCATGTTTAAAGGTTTGAGATTGACTAAATATTAAATGAAGTTTACAGTCTGAAGTATCTTGGGTTCAGGCTCCTTTCAGTCTCAACTATTTGCAGTTTGACTTTTTTTTTTTTTTTTACACAATCTAAAAAAAAAGTAATTTTACTGAGAAATGATATTAACTATTAGAAAAAACCTTTGGAGATTTTTAATTTGACAAAATTACAAGTAGTTATTTTTAGTGCCTTAATATAAACGTGGGCTGCATGGTGGCCCAGTTGTTAGCACCGTTGCCTCACAGCAGGAAGGTCACCGGTTCAAATCCCAGCTGTGGCCTCTCTGCTTGGAGTTAGCATGTTCTCCTCGTGCATCTGTGAGTTTCCTCCGGGCGCTCCGGTTTCCCCCACAGATCACAACATGCCTATAGGTGGAAATCCAAAAGAGAATGAATCTCAATGGGACTATTCCTGGTAAAATAAAGGTGAATAAAATAAATCCATAAAAGCTTAGTAGTGATTAGAAATGTAAAGATTTAATGGACTGTCATCAGCAAACGAACCTCATCGAGTTCAGTGGTGAAATACTGTCTATAGAACAGACTAAATCTGTCCTCTTTGTCTCTTTAACATCTTTTCTCTTTTAATCTCACTTTATATTCCCCTCTTCTCTCTTTTTGCTTCTCTCTCACAGTGTGTGTGTGTGTGTGTGTGTGTGTGTGTGTGTGTGTGTGTGTGTGTGTGTGTGTGTGTGTGTGTGTGTGTGTGTGTGTGTGTGTGTGTGTGTGTGTGTGCAGGACAGAGCTTTTGTCTTTGAGGTACAAAGACTTTCGGGGAAACTGGGCTATTATTTATGCATGGCTTCCACTCGCTGTGTCTTGTTTGGCGAGTGTTGTCATGCCTGGCTCTTTGGTAGTCCACAAACAAAACTAAGGCCTGTTTCTTCCCATCATTACACACACACACACACACACACACACCCAGTCCTTTTTCACACATGCGATCTCAGAACCGTTCATATCTGAGGGTCGTTAGAACCCATGATGATCTTAATCCGCTGCGGTTTCCTTTGGAATAATTCTTCATTGTCGGTGGTGTTTTATTTCCTTGAGGACGAACTTGTGACAACAGCAATAGATTTTATTTAACCAGCTCATATAATCAGGATTAACATCAACACACAGACACAGAGAAGTTTGTTTGTTTTCCGCTGATCTGTTATCAGGAAAATCAAGTTTCTGTTCAGGTGAGATGGGCTGAAGTGCAGATAGAGCTCTCTGTACCAAACAACAGCACTCAGTAGAAATCTACGCTTTACTCAACCCGTTCCTTTATTGAACAAGAATCTACTGGGATATAGACCAGCCTTTGGGTACAATCAGAGTTTTCTAGTAAACTACTGTTGAATGTCCTTGAAGATAAAGAGCTGGAAAACAGTTTCATGAAGTTGGAGACGATTACATTTGCTAAAGAGTATTTTCTGCTACTGATCAGGCCTCTGCTCAGACTTAACTACTAGTAATACTGCCATGTCTGCCTTAAATAATAATTGAAAATGTGCTAGAGGAAGATTTGTGTGGAACATCAGTGAACGTTTCTTTACAAACCACATTATTGTTATTCTCTTACGTTGGGATCCAGATGGAGCCACGTGAAGCCAAATTCATCGCCTCGTTTATTTTTTGAACAATGAGTCGTGTATAAAATCCTTCTATGTTGATCCAGTTCTACTCAAGTCGTCCTTTTACGTCATCCTTTTGACAGCAACGATGCTCGCAGCCGATGTCACGCGTGTTCAGAAACCGTCTGAAGAGTGGCTTCCTGTTTCTGTCATTCATCGCCTGCCGGTCCCTGTGGGAAGCTGCTGGCAGATCCTGAATCTGTTTGTCCTGATGGGAGACGTGATTATGAACAGATTCTTTAACCCCACAGTTTCTGCTGTTGGACCAAGTTTTCCACAAGCTGCACATCAGAATGTTAGAGAGTCTAAAGTGGTCCGACCAACAAATCAGAAGAAACTAAACTCACAAAAATCCATGTCTAATTTTAAAATTCAGACCAAATATACATATACCACACGAATGTAGAAGTGTATTTTTATTTATTCACACATTCACAACACTGTGTCCATTAACTAGACCAGGTTTCTGCTCTGCTCTGTTGCTTCAGTAAAGCTTAAAAAGTGTTTTTGACACATGGTTGCTTCAGTGTTGAGGGCTGATTCTTGATTTTCGACTAAACGTTACACGAATCTCCTTACCTAAACTTTACCACAAGTCTGTACATCCATAACTCATATCTAGAGATGTAAATCTGGTCATTTAAAGGTATTCCAGAACAATTGTTTTCCTAAAATTAACACTGAAAAGAGTACTTTAGTTTTAGCTACAGTTTGGTTCGTAGGTCAAAACACATTTTAAAATAAATTAATGCAAGAAAGGTTAAAAATCCCCAAAAATGTATCAAAAAAGGTTTTAATATTTGTGCTGAAAGTTTAAATAAATGTGATGATAAAGAAATTTCACCATTACAAATTTTACAAATAACAATTAAATAAAGCTGCTGAAAATGCACATTTAAAATGTACTCCTCAAAATTGTATGAAGGATCTGAGGGTTCAAATATATGTGTATAAATTAGCTTTATATGTAAAGAAAAAGTATTAGACACATTTAACCTACTGAAACATTTCACATTTCCTCATTAGACGTATTAAAAGGGTTTAAATAATTAAGTTTAAAGTATAGCTTTAATAAATGTGAAGATAAACATTAAACTATCATTAAAATGTTACAAAAAAATATTAAAGCTACTGCCCACCTATTTCCAATCTCTTCCTCAAATTTTCACTAAAGGGGCTTTTTATGTGTAAAAACCGAACATGATAATAAACAATAAAACTTCACAAACTAACGAGAATTTTAAATAAGGCTGCTGCAAAAAAAAAAAGAAAAAAAAAGAAAACAACAGAAATGGGAATAGAGAGATATTTTCACATTCTTCTCCAGTCTTTTATAAGTTGGGTTTGACAAAGTAGATTTAATTATTTACAAAAATATTTTATTACACATCTACTGTAGGAAAAGACTGTTGTTGAGCTTATTTATTTATAAAGGAATTTTGTTTTTAAATAAACATGAATTTAAAGTCATGTAACTTGAGAATAAAGCTAAACCAATCAGCTGTCATCAGTAAACAGCTGAAGTTGCCTCTGTGAGCCAGTAGATGGCAGCAGTCAGTCCTGGTAGTGAACAGAACTGAGACCTGTTTGACTCTTTCCCATGATGTCAGAGCCAAAAGCAGCATGGGAATATCTGTCACAGCCAATTAGTTTCCTGCTGCCTCCCAGCTCTCCCCCGTGTGTGTGTGTGTGTGTGTGTGTGTGTGTGTGTGTGTGTGTGTGTGTGTGTGTGTGTGTGTGTGTGTGTGTATCCCTGGTGTTTTGACACTTGCTGCAGTTTGGTTGCAGCTATCAGTGTTATTTTTGACACATTTTTTAATTTCCAACCTCCTTTTCACTTAAACATACTGTCAACACACTGAGGGAAACACTAGCTTGGTTTTACGTTTCATTTGTCACCAGGAGAAGGTTTCCTGCTGATGTTCCTTTCCTTTCGTCTGCAGTGTTTGCTGTGTCACTGAGTGGTTTGGCATTTCTCTTCTCTCCACATTTCACCATCCCTCTGTTTAAAGCAGCCTGTTCTTCCTCAGGTAAAGACAGAAGTGGGTGGAGAGGGAGGGAGAAAGGCGGAAGTGGTTTCAAAATGCCAAACAGACGGACAGGATCTTCAAACCCCACCCCGTCCTCTCCACCTTCTCCTCCACCACGTCCCCCACTTCGCTCCCGTCGTAAGTCCAAGTCTCCGTCCCGCTCCAGTCACTCAGCCCCAAAGCAGGCTTTGGATCTGGACAAAATTGGACGCACTTCAGACCCGGGAGGCTTCAGGCAAACCCACAGAGGGCCTCGAGACCTTCGGGGCTCCCAGTTTTCAGAGCTGGATAGGAGGTGGGAGGGTGTTGCTTTGGAACTGCAGAGCCGTGGCAGTAGGATGAGGTCAGCTGTGTACCAGACCTCAGACCTGCCCACCATGGTCAATGTCAAGAAACAGCTGGAGCCCAGTTACAGTAAAGGGCAGGTGGACCGAAGTAAATTAAAGGCGACTTTTGTTTGAGGAGCCTGATGTTTGTCTGATGCTCCGACTCTCTGACAGCAGAAATATGGCCTTGATTTAATGTCAGAGCACAGAGCTGAACAACGAGCGTGCAGCTGGCTCCAGACTTCCCACTGAGGGCTGCTATTAGGATGAGATTAATCAAATCTGTGTCCCAGTTTTATACCACACTTCAAATGCTCTGCTCAGGGGTGGAAGTACATCCTAACAAAAGCACAGTATTTCATCCCTTTAAAGTACATTTTATCCCACAACATTTTGAAAACATTCTTTCTCCTCATCTTACAGGTTTCAGCTCATCACAAAATCTTAACTAGATGGTGAAAAACCAAAACTTTGCCTCTGGGTCTCAATAAATCCAGATTTCTGGTTCTAATAATAAATCTATTATTAAGGAGATAATTAGTATTTGTGCTCATTATTATGCTTTAAAAAGGAAACAGCTGAGAATGTTTAAGCATGTCTGAAAAGCCACTTTTTTCTAAGCTTGTTGGTTAAACTGTTCATAAATGATTCAAACCAACAAGCTAAATGTTTATTATCTGAATGGTTTACAGCTTTAACACTTTTATTCTTTTTATTTTTCAATGTTAACAATAAAAACTCTTTATTTTACAAGTGAAAAAGTATCAAATATGTGTTTGAACCAAACTACCACAGAAGAAGCTTCAGTTTTCCGTCCTGGTCTCTGAATATGGTAAATTATCAATATTGGTTTTATACCATTAACATAAAGTAAAACATGCCTTAAATTATATACTGTAATTTACCATTCTTCTGTCCTCCAGTTAAATTTGATCAGTAAACACATACTACCCACAATGCACTGCAAGAATATCCAGTATATTGGAGGTCTGAGAAAATTGCTAAAACGTTGTGATGAAGAAAAAAGTTTTGTATACTGGACATAAAAAATCTGGATTGTGGTGGAAAGTTATTATAATGACATCGATATTTGCATTTGATAAAATATAAATGATTTCATCTTAGCAATCAATCAGATGACTGAATTCGCTCATCAGCAGGTCCTTCAGCTCTGCAGAGACCTGGTAACGAGTCGATTCAGGTGTGTTGGAAAAGGGATGCATCTAACAGTGGCAGGAGAGTAGCTCTGGAGGACTGGACCTGTGCACCCCTGAATCAGTGGCATTTATTAGTACTCGTATCGGGACTCGGTATCGGCAAGTACTTAGTACTCGTACTCTAAAAAGAATCAGTGCATCTTCTAAGTTAGTCACCTGGTGTTCTGTGTTTTAATTCCTGGTTTGCTTCTCTTGGCTGAGTTTTTATTTTAAGGACCAGCAGCTTGTTTAGAAGATAAAACTAACTCCAGTTCTTTCAGTATTTGGTGAATCAGATTTTACTCTGGGATTTCCCTTTTTATAATTAGGAAAAAGTCAGATTACCACAAAACTTAAAGTGATAATATGCAACTTTTTCATATTTTTAAATCTTTTCCTTGAGCCAGTCTGTGCTAATATGACCCTTTACAGAGTTAATGAAAAGTCACTTAGCCCCATCTGGTGATTAGATCCAGAATACCACGATTGCAAGATCTCCGTCGCCGTCACGGTACCCAGGAAGTCACGTGTCTCACGAGGGTTAGGCTAACCCAATGTGGCTAGCTGTTATGCTAGCTCTGGAGTGTTTTTAGCTCATGATTCCTGATTTTTCCCATCTCTCCGTGCTTGAACACAGCTGATTTCTTTAAAGGAGTAAATAACCGCTCCTGTAGAAAGCTATGAAGGCTGAGGAGACATTTCAACAGGTAGATTTAGGCGTTTAGAAGCTGAAACAATGGGCTAACTTTTTTTAATGGCAGTGATTTAAAACGGACACCAGAGGGCGCCCAAAACAAGCAAAACTGCATATTATCACTTTAAAGTTTATCCTTTTCATCCTGAACTAAACACACTCAGGTAGGGATGCACCAATACCACTTTTTTTCAAACTGATACGATACCAATACTTGGATCTGAGTACTTGCCGATACCGAGTACCGATACCAATACTTCTACTGCGCAAAAAAATACAATGAATTGGAAGACAGGTTCTATTTTCGGTTAACTTTAACAAGTACAAGTATCAGTATTGGCCTGATACCTATACTGGTATTTGTTAACTTTAGTGAGTACGAGTACATGGTATCAGTATCATCGATATTGGTATCGGTGCATCCATACATTCAGGTATTTATAAAGCTTGACTAGTGCAGAAAAACACATTCAAGAGAACAAATTTTGGTAAGTTATGTCACCATCATGTGAAAGAACAAATCACTGAGTGCCCTTTTTACATGCATTCAATCAGAAACCCTAAATATATCAAATCCTATTGAGAACTAAATGTTTTCAGGACACTTTATCCCTCCACTTATTTAATTTAAGGCTCTAGCTTGGAGGCTCAGTGAGGAGCAGCGACAGGAAGATTAGTTTAGACTTCACTGCTGTGAGGCTGCAGATCCAGATGGACTTCTGGGTTTTTTCATCTTATTTGATGCTAAACGTGCACATAAATCATCGTGCTGACATAAAACATTATATAGCATGGTGAACATCATAATCCTTTACTTACTGATGATGATTTAAAAGGAATGTATTTATTTATTGTGTCTTAACTCTCATTCTCCTGCCAGCTTTGATAAACTTTATTTACTCAGACGGAGCAGAGATGACACCAATCCCCGTCTAACACCCGGCTAACAGGAGTTAAGTGACGGGAACGTGAGTTATGTCCTTTTAGTCAAATTAGCTGCATTGCAAACAATAAGTCGGTGACAACTGTGCTAACCTGGCAGGAGGCTGGAGTCTCCCCCCGCCCAGGGGGGGAGGTCTGAGGGGGGAGAGAAAGTGACCAGGGCTGTAAAGGCTATTTTGAAAACTGACCCCCTCTCTAACACACACACACACACAGCTGCTCGAAATCATGACAGAAGATGACAGATACAGTTGTCGCAGAAGGACAAGTCAAGTTTAGAGATGGAAAAAAGGTTCATTTCACACAGATTTTTAAAAAATGACTCTTTTAAATACACTCCTGTTCTCCCAGGCTCATCACAGGAATCTATTTTTGTGATTTATTGTCTTAAACTTTTCCACAGTGGAAGACTCGCTGGGTTGTTCTTCAGAAGCCCTCTCCTGTTGCAGGTATGTCTCAGCGCTTCCTGTTTATACAGACAGATCCTGATATTCCTGTTAAGATTCACACTCTTTCACCCAAACACAGATCAGATATTGTTTTTATTTTTCTGCAGTCAGCACTAATCTCTTCAGATTTTCTGCCATTCTAATCCAAACGGTCTGAGAGCTACAGAGTGCAGCACATCAACACCGACACGTGGAACGAGATGAGACTGGTTTAAAATGCAGCACAGAGCAGGATTCCTGCCTTCCACATTTACAGTAAATGCTGTTTCTTAGATTATTTCCCACTTCCAGCTGGTTTCAGTTTGATAAATTGAGACGTTTCCAGCCAAAACCATAAACTACGTCCCAGAATCTGGCACCGAAAGAGGACAGCTTTTGATATAGTAGAGATTAAATTCAAAGACTTTTGACCCACCAGTCTACAGCTGTGTGTCCTTGAAGACACTGGCAGAAGTGGTGAGAATTGTGGAGGTGTGTTTGTAGCTTCATCAGTACCAGAGGGTCACTTCTTGGTTTTTGGGGTCAGTTATGATGAATGTACCTCCGTAGATAGATGAGCACGGAAATCCATCAATCTGCATTTAACACAAAACAAACAGCGGTCTGTGAATGTGTCTGTCTGTGTTGCCATAGACTGCTTGACTTTACTGGTGTGTAAAGAGAAGAAGAAAGGGAAAAGCAGCGCACACAAAGACAGACTCAATGTAACGCTGGAGGTAAGTCTAGACTCACATCAAACACTCGTTTCGGGAGGTTTTTCTACACATTTTTCAACTTTTTATTCTTCTGAAGACTTGTTTTCCACTGTGGTTAAACTGTTCCCCTCCTTACAGATTTCTTCTTTGTCACTTAAATAAATGTCTCGGATCAACAACCAACAACAACCTGAGTAAATAAGGAAGGCAGTTTTCAAATGATTTCATTTATTAAAGGAAGAAAGTTACCTGAACCAACCCAGCACATTGTGAAAAAATATCTCCCCGCTTGTTAAATCATCAGTTCAGTTCCACCTGCTGCACCCAGACCTGATCACCGTCAGACCTGTAAAATAAAGAAATCACTTCAATACATGAAGGAGGCTAAAAGATCTCAAAAAGCAACACATCATGTCCTGTTTTAAAGAAATTAAAGGACAAAAGAACACAGAGCAACAGCCTGCAGGCCTCACCTGGTAAGAGTTAGGCTTAGCTCCAAGCAGGGCCGGATCTAGCCAGCCCCACTAAGGGGGGCAGGTAGAATATCAGGGGGGCAGTCTGGACATGCTAAGAATTTTTTGGTCATCACACCCCCCCAATCCCTTAAATGCATCAAAAACTACGACATCATCATATCAGTTCCTCTATCCATAGATGTATGTTCATATTTGATCCCTACCCTCTGCATTTACCCGGGCTTGGGACGGAACAAGTAGGACACTGGCTGATGCCCTGTTGAGGCTGACCTCATCTGGTTATTTTTTGTTTGGTTTTGGGGTTTTTTGTTCTTTTTTGTGGGTTTTTGTGTGTGTGTTTTTTTGTTCTTTTATGTTTTTTTGTTTTGTTTTTTGTTCTTTTTGTGTTTTTTTGTTTTTTGTTCTTTTAGTGTTTTTGTTATTTTTGTGTTTTTTGTTTTTTTTGTTCTTTTTGTGTTTTTTGTTTTTTTGTTCTTTTTTGTTATTTTTGTGTTTTTTGTTTTTTTTGTTCTTTTTTTGTTCTTTTTGTGTTTTTTGTTTTTTGTTCTTTTTGTGTTTTTTTTCTTTTTTGTTTTTTATTTTGTTCTTTTTGTGTGTTTTTTGTTCTTTTTGTGTTTTTTGTTCTTTTTGTGTTTTTTTGTTTTTTGTTCTTTTAGTGTTTTTTTTCTTTTTTGTTTTTTATTTTGTTCTTTTTGAGTGTTTTTTGTTCTTTTAGTGTTTTTTGTTTTTTTTTGTTCTTTTTGTGTTTTTTGTTTTCTTGTTCTTTTTTGTTCTTTTTGTGTTTTTTGTTTTTTTGTTCTTTTTTGTTCTTTTTGTGTTTTTTGTTTTTTTTGTTCTTTTTTGTTCTTTTTTGCATTTTTTGTTTCTCTTTTTTCTGTGTCATTCATCAGTAGCTACTTTGAATGAGGACAAATGGACTCTGACCATTTTTCACAGAAATATTTTTGAAATTTGTTATTTCTGCATGCAATCGCGTTTGGGGGGGGCAGTCATGGAATTTGGGGGGGCAATGCCCCCCCCCCGCCTCTGCCCATGCCTACATCCGGCCTCGGCTCCAAGGCCAAAACCTTTGCTGACAACATTTGATCAAAAACCTCTTGGAGATCCCCACGACTTCTTGTATAATATTCTTGGACTGTTGAGACAAAAGTAGAACTTTCTGGAAGGTTTGTGTCCTGTTCCTTCTAGAGCAGGGGTTCTCGATTACAAACCTGAAAGGGACGTACTGTATGAAAATCCACGGAGGAGTGCGCTGCTCGCTAGCATTCAGCAGCTTCAGCAGGAAGAGTGGCGCTGATTCACAGTGAATGTTATGACGTATTGACAGCTTGAGGGCCAGACCCTGAGTACCTTTGTTCTAGAGTAAAACATCATCATTCCAACAGTCAAACACGGTCATGGTAGTGTGATGGTCTGGTAATGTGGATGAGTTAGGATAAAATGGGTCAGAATAGATTTCACAAAGATTCTGTCAAAGGATTTCAAACCACACAAGTCTGACACCTGAGGTTTAGAGTCACCTGTTGCAAATGCAGAAAACGAGTTTCAAAGTAAACAAATAAATGTGCACATGTTTAATTTGGATACCATGTGACTTAATAAACACGTCATCACACCATGTGTTCCTGATCCTTGTTAGCGTTAACATCAGACCCACTAACCCTCTGTTTGGTCTAATTGTCATTTTCTCCTTCCTTCAGGGGATTTGTGGTGTGGAGCCGGGTCCTGGGTATGACGGTGTCTCCTTCACCCTCTCTATCCTCTGTCTGGCTCACACACTGGTCCTGGGCTTCAGCAGCCGGGACGCCCTGCTGGCCTGGGACTCCCGGATCCGCTACAGCCTGGGTGAAGGTCGGTGGTTTGGCATGAGGAGGGCGTTGCATGAAGAATGTGGTGAAAGTGACTTTAAATCTATTGTAGAGGTTCGTTTTCTATCGCCTGCTGCTGACACGTGAGAGGTGGGCAATAAAGTTTTTGAGCAAAAGAGATCACGAACCACTGGATGGATTTTAATGAAGCCCTCAGGAAGTACTATTAAATATGCATCAGATTCAAGATGGCCACCGCAGCTAATCGACTTTGACAAACACAAGAATGGCTGCAGTTCAGTCAGTTTCATGGAGCTAAAATCAGATGTTTGTAACTTCGTCATCCCTAAAACAGTTAAAACAGATCACATGACGAATATAAGACGCCATCAGACGAGGCGCTCTCCTTTAGCGATGTTAGACCTTCCTTCTTTTAGGTTGGAGTTAGTTCAGTCACTTAAAGCGCCACTTTTTTACTGAGCTGAAAAACAAACCTTTGGTTCATAGGATGTCCCACTCAGATTTATTGTTCCATTATTTCTATTAAAAGGACAGAAACTCCTCTGGGGTGAAGGTCCTGGATTTGACTGAGGGTAGCAGATGTTAGTGGACTTTTACTTTTATCACTACTGTCTTTGTTCAGTGTGAGGAGGAGAAAGGGCATCGTCTCAGTTTCTGTTGTTTGTTCTCAGTCATTTGGAGTCAGTCAGCTTAACTCCTCCTGTTTATGAGGAGCAGAAGGAGGTCGGACTGATCCACTCTCATGATGAGCTCATCGTTAAAATCACATTTTTAATAGAAGTTGTAATAATTCAAACTGGGATGTTAATCTGCTGCTTTATTCTTGAGATTTAGAGGGTTTTTAACCAGTTATGGGTTTCGGTGGTGTTTTTTTTAAAGATATGTTTGTATTTTTTGTGTTTTTCTAGTCTTCTGTTTATCTTTGTGTTTTTCACACCTGACACACATCAGTCACCTGAACTCTAACTCTGGGAGGTTTTTTCTCCTTCCTGTGGAGTCTGCTCTCTTCTTTCTGGCTCCTCTTGTCAAGGTTTTGCTAACTTCTTTTTATTTTCTGACCACGAAACCATGAGGCAGATTTATGGATCTCAACATGTCTTTTCTTGTTACATCTATTAACCCTAGCCCTGTCCTTATTTAGGAGCCCTTGGAGTTTTTTAGCTGTATTCCTCTGGATACTTGTTCCAGGATGTTTTAGGAAAGTCGTTGCTTTGCCTTGACAGCTTGTTTTAGCTCATTTCACTAACCTGGAACCAAAACTGAAGATAGTCTGGAGAAGTCTTGTTGTCATGACGATGATAAACAAAAGCAGTAGTCTAAAGGACCTGTTCTCTCACTTATAAGGCCAGTAGCTCTCTGGGTTCTGAGTGTTGGCAGCTAGTTTCATTTCAAATCCTCCTGGATTGGATTGGTCTGTGTGACGTGTTTATATATAATGGATATTCTTCATTTTATTAACTACGTCTCCTGTTAGCTCTGTTTTGAGATGTTTAGGAACCTGAAGCAGGATTTACCAGGCCTGGCTGTAGGGAGAATATCTTTTTTTTCTACTAGAATGATTTGCTCTCTAACATATTTTTTCTCAGATGCTTTAAAAATACAAAGTTACACAAAGCAAAACACAGAAGAGTTTATTTAGAGGGTGAGACAGACGGAGGTGCACCACCTGCACAAAGTGAACAAGAAGCAGTTGAGGCCAGCAGAGCCACTTAATCATCGTTAGCCCAGTGCATGTTTGTGTGTGTGATCAACTGTGTGCATGTGTTTTTGCTCCACCTCCACTTGAAGCTGATTCTCCGTATGATTAATGACTCTTTGGTTGTTTTTTTTAAATTTATATAAGTTAATAGAAATGTGGAGCGCTCTACGTTTTTTTTTTTTTTTTTTACTTTTCACCTCCTCTCTGTCCAGATGCGGGTAGTAACTAGTTACATTTACTCAGTTACATTTACTTGAGTAACTTTTAAAAAAATATATACTTTTATGAGTAGTTTTACTTCACCGTACTTTTTACTCTTACTTGAGTATTATGGTGCATTCGATTTGTCCTCAGAGGTCGGAACTTGGAACTGGGAATGACGTCACACCCAAGTTACAGCGTTCTGTTTGCAAAGTCGGGAAACCAAAGTATAAAGTAATTTACGGTTGTATTTCTTTTCGTGTTTGGTTCACACACAAACACATTGCCATTGTTGCCTTTGTTAGCAGCACACATCCAAAGCATTGTTTTAGGCTTTAATTAATTCGTTCATGAAAACACTCTGAATTTGTTTAGAGTTAGAAGATACAAAGCACTACATGTAGTTCTGAACTTAGATACATCCGAACAAGCAGATCGTACAAAATAAACGTGTTTTCACGGCATTTTAACTGTTCTTGTGAGGAGCCACCATCTTTTTTCCCAGAGTCGGGACGCAAAAAAATCTCAGACTTTCCAAGTGGGAAGTCCGACTTCAGGGGCGTTCTACTTGGTTTTTCCCACTCGGAACTCGGAATTTCCTACTTCCGAGGACAAATCGAACGCACCATTTGTTTTGTTAAGTATTGCTACTCCTACTTGAGTACAATCTCTGAATACTCTACTGCAAGTAACTTTACAGAAAAACAAACATGTTTTAACAAAAATACACCAGACACAGTCACACTACAGTTTAAAGTCATAATATGCAACTTTTTCATATTTTTAAATATTTTCCTTGAGCCAGTCTGTGCTAATATGACTCTTTACAGAGTTAATGAAAAGTCACTTAGCCCCATCTGGTGGTTAGATCCAGAATACCACGATTGCAAGATCTCCGTCGCCGTCATGGTACCCAGGAAGTCACGTGTCTCACGAGGGTTAGGCTAACCCAAAGTGGCTAGGTGTTATGCTAGCGCTGGAGTGTTTTTAGCTCATGATTCCTGATTTTTTTCCATCTCTCCCTGCTTGAACACAGCTGATTTCTTTGAAGGAGTAAATAACCGCTCCTGTAGAAAGCTATGAAGGCTGAGGAGACATTTCAACAGGTAGATTTAGGCGTTTAGAAGCTGAAACAATATGCTCACTTGTGTAATGCAATGATTTAAAACGGACACCAGAGGGCGCCCAAAACAAGCAAAACTGCATATTATCACTTAAAGGAGACCACCTGTTTCTGCACCCGTTTTTTCCCCCTACTCTCATTTTCTAGCGTGCACAAAAGCTACATAGCTAGTTAGCTAAATAGATAGCTACCTAGCTAGATTTTTAGCCACATAGCTAGTTGTACTGTAAGTTTTGGCATTATATTTAAAAAAAGACTTTGAAAAGTATTTCTTCTGCTTAAAATTTACTGTTTTGATATCATGTTATGTATTTGTATCAGTGTTTTTCATTTTAGCCTTTAAGATACTAGAATTTCCCCCAAACTTTATATTTTTCTGTGTGATGACATCATTTTTTAAAATCAGATGGATGTTACTCAGTACTCAAGTAGAATTTTTACCAATTACTTTTTTACTCATACTCAAGTATTTTTTTGGACAGCAACTTTTTACTTTTACTTGAGTAAAAATATGTTGAAGTAGTGCTACTAAGTACATTTTTTGGGGTGCTCTACCACCTCTGTCTCTTTGCTCTTTTTCAGTCCACAGGTTCAGTGTCAGCCTTGAACCAGGCACCAAGCTGGAGAGTGGCCCCGCCTCCCTCCACCTGTGCAACAGCCTGCTGGTCCTGACCAGGAGCCTCCCTCCTGTGGTCGTTGGCAGCTGGAAGTTATCTGCGCTGCGTCGCTATGGTGCGGTGCCAAATGGTTTTGTGTTCGAGGGGGGAAGTCGCTGTGGATTGTGTAAGTAGCCTGTGGCCTAAAAACTTTTATTTACTGGTAATTAGATTTAACAGGATGCTGTTTAAAATAATATTAGATTTCTGTGTGTGAGCAAAGTGTGTTTAATAGTCAAGACAGTTCTGGGTAGAAGTGATGTGTTTGTGCAGAAGCTTTAAATGTTCTTCAGGTTTCTGTGAAGAAACATGGATCTCATACATAGGAGAGGATTGGCACCACTGGAGGCAGCATCAGGTTCTTCTGAAAGCCTTCACTGGTGCAGAAGATGCAGGTGTTAATGTGTCGTCAGCAATCTAAAGGCAGAACAAACCTGCAGCTCCACTGTCTGAGTCAGGATAATGGCAGGATTTACCCAGCAGCTCTGTGGTCAGAGAAGGGAAACAGGAAGTGGACATTCTGCATTTATAAGATTGAGTTCTGAGACTAAATCTCTGAGTCGGGCCTGGAGGTCACTTATACAAAAGCAACAAGTAGAATTCATTTCAGGTCCAGTTTAATTCAACTGTAATAAAATGAGGATCAATAGATTGTAAAATGCCAGCAAATTATATTGAATATTCTCCTTAATGCAGTTAATTGATGTTAAACTTTATAGTTTCCAAAATGCTCGGTTGAAGCCAAAAAGACACATCCCACTTAAAAAATAATGAATAATGTTTTTAAATGGTTACACACAAACTTTCCAGCTGCAGCCAAAGCTTTTCCCTCAAACTGGTGATTTATTTACTCAGACTTAGGATGGAATGACAGCAGCCTGTCCTCAGAAAATACATTAATTTAAATAACGGCCACTGTGGCGGGGAAGGAAACAAACACTGACTTTTTTCCCCCAGTTTTGTCACATTTACATACTGCATTCACCTGAAAAAAATAAAAAGCGTTTTTTCCAAATTAACAAGATAAAATAGCCAGTAATGAATGAATAAAATAATCCTCTGCATGCTTTGTGGCAGGCTAAGAGGAGCTGAAAAGGAACTGTTTGTTGACTTTAATTCACCTTGACTTTTCTCCCAAAAACCAGTGGTAGCAGGGCGCACAGTTGTGACATCATCTAACATGAAGTG
Source organism: Callopanchax toddi (assembly GCA_006937965.1). Classification (NCBI taxonomy): domain Eukaryota; kingdom Metazoa; phylum Chordata; class Actinopteri; order Cyprinodontiformes; family Nothobranchiidae; genus Callopanchax; species Callopanchax toddi. The sequence goes on along the minus strand of SSNR01000007.1, from coordinate 2,159,417 downwards.
TCTGAAAGAGACGCCGTTACACTATGTAGATGGGATTATTATTAGTTTGACGATTTAGCGCAGGCACCTGAGGGAATTGCACCTGTTCAGACGCAAATCCCCATCGGATCTTCTGGATGTGGTTTCTCCAGGATCAGGTGACTAAATATGGAATGCTCCACAGTTATAAGTGGATGCATTTGAAAGGCATTCAGTCTGACTAGTGGTGACACAGGAAACAATCAGAAGATTACTAACAATTAGACCTAGTGGAGCGCAGCTGAGATGCTCTCAGCTTCAGAGTCTAGGTCACTGTAGGCTATTATTACCTCGTTAATTCAGAAAAACAGAGCTGATTTATTTTGTAAAAGTTATCTTGTTAATTCAGAAAATCAGCGGTTTATATTTTTGGGGTGGATGCAATACGCTTCCGTACCCTCAGTGAGCATGTGCACTTCCATAAAATAAATCTCCGCTGCAGTTTTAAGCTTTTTGAGTGATTTGGTGACGGAGCTGCAGCAGCTGGTGGTAGCGTAGCATTCTCAGCCGGGTGGTGAACATAAATGTTCAGGCTAGTTCGTCATGTTTGAATCCTTTATAATAATCCCAGAGAGGTGACTTTATTATTTAACAGGAGTTATTTAATTAAAACTACTTTTTAAATGTTGTTTAAAAGACATAAAATTACAAGGTATAAGGCACTAAAACATAAAAAAACCCTTTAGAATGATAAAGACAGATGATCAAGAGGTAGAGCTTTAATTTTAGGCCAATATTTGCACAAGTAGTTTAGTTTCATGAAGAAGAATCCCTTCAGTCTAAAGGTCTGCTGTAGTGGAAATCAATCTAGTTTTAATCGTCTCTTTAGAGCTCGTAGAGCTGTCACTCCAACACAAACAGGCTGCAGGAGTTCATAAAGTCTCATCATTCATGTCAGATGTTCTCATGTTGGACGGATGCTGCGTCTACAGGGCTGAGGTTCCTCCTGAAGCTGAGGAACGTGAAGAACGAGAGGCAGCTTTATGTTTTTGGGGTGGGGACGGTTAAAGTTCTGCTAACAGCTGATGGGTTCTCGTTCAGGAACGTTTTCTCCTCCCTCTCAATTTGTTTTGTCTCAGTTCCTGTGTGAACTTCTGCAATGTCCGTTTTTCGTGTGTGTGTGTGTGTGTGTGTGTGTGTGTGTGTGTGTGTGTGTGTGTGTGTGTGAATACAAGAATAACCACGAGTTTTCAGGATCTGGTTACAATGTTCTCATGAGAGACTTCTATAAATACCAGTACTGGATGCTCAGCCAATCACATCCAGCCTCGTGGCTTTAAGTCCAACCGCAGGGTCCTTCTTTCTTTCATCAGCATATTACCCATCAGACACAGGGGCAGCAGACAGAGGCCCTCCTGTCGTGACTCGTGACCGAAGCAGAAAGATGCCAGAATAAAGTCTCCAACTCACATTCCATCCGTGACTGTGAAGTAGAGCATTAGTTTACAGCTGTTTGTATCTGATGTGCACGTGCAGCACATTTTAAACTCGTTTATCTAAAAAATATTCGTGAGTCCTTTCAGAGAAAAACACATCTACTGCATCTTTTTGTTTAGAGAAAAAAAAGAATAATTTCATAGTTTTTACTTTTGGAATTCATAAAAGAAACTCGCTGAGTGAGTTTAGAGCTTCTCTCCACTTTAAATCAAAGTCCTTGTTCTTTTCTACTAAACAGCCTCTCTTTGCACCAGTGTTTCCACAACAGACTATTCATTATTATTCATCATCAGTTATTCAGAATATTCACCAATGCAAAGCTGTAAAATGGTGAGAACAAACGAGCCCAACAGTTCTTTATTCGTGTGCACGTTTTAGAAACTTGTGCATGCTCAGCTCTTTTATTTCCCCTGAGGTCTTGTTTGCTTCTGCAGACCAGAAAGCCACTCCCTCAGTACTTTATACTTTATTCTACAGATTTGATAACTGGCTGCAACGCGGACTTAACAGCGTCTTTATTTGAAGTAGCATGACGAGCCTTTATTGGATGCTAACACACATCCAGTGAGTGTTTCCAGCAGACACGTGTCTGTAGATTCTCTGTAGAGGTTTGCAGGCTGATACCAGATTCTTTTAGAATGAGGCTAAATCTGTAACAGATATTTTCCAGATTATCAAGGAAAGTTCACTTGCAGCACTAAAGCGTTATTGTTGCTACATTCTGACTCTGTAAAATTCAACCTACTGCAGTCTGGGCAGCCATTGTGCTTCCTGCCCCAGATTAAAGCTCATGCACCGAGCTGGCAGTCCCAACGTGTCCCTTAGCGGGTATAAACACACACTTCCTGTGTGAGAATGTTGTTTCACTTGTGTGTTGCTTATTTAGCGCCGTGCACATCAGAGGGCATCTAGAAGTTTAATCCGACCGAGCTGCTCTCCTGCCAGGTGATATTAAAGCGTCAACGACCCACAGAGGTTAAATGTCTGACTCCGATCTGTCGTTAGGTGTGATAAATGACACTGTGAGCAAACGAGCTTCAAGATACACGACTTTTAATTCATTAATGTGGTAGCATAAGTTAACGCTTCTCCTTCACCCTACTTAGGTGCATGTATTTAAATTTTAAAAGGCAACATTTGACAAATTGCCGGCAGGAGGCCCCCGGGTCGACCCAGGACACGTTGGAGAAAATATATCTCTGGTTTGGCCCTGGAGCGCCTTGGGATCCTGCCGGAGGAGCTGGTGGAAGTGGCTGGGGAGAAGACCGTCTGGAACTCCCTAATTGGGATGCTGTCCCCGCGACCCGGACCGGGATAAGAGGAAGAAGACGAGACATTTGACAAATTGCCCCATTTTTTTTTTAGGAAATGTGGAATTCTTCTAAAACGCAGCAGTAATTTAATCAGTAATTCATCATTTTGGTAAAACACAACATATTTAGGAAAAGGGTTTCTGTTTGTACATGTTTAATGATGGCTGTATTCACCATGTTTTACATCCTGCCATGCTGAGGTGGAACTGGAGTCGTTAGATCTGGGATGTGTGAAAGTCCCGCCCACAATCATGGTGTTTCAAGCATAGATTTAATATATATCTATACCTTACCCGTGCTGTTCGTCAATGAACCGTGATGTAGCTACGCCGGCGGCCATCTTGGGGCAGTGAGCTGCCCTCTTTCATAACATTAGTCCCGTTTCCACTGTCGGAACTTCGGGGTAATTTTACCGGAACTTTGAGGTGCGTGACTGTTTCTATTATGCAGGCAATTTTGAGAGGGCCGTCTTCAGGGCCATTTCAGGGACCAATGGAGTCCCTGATCAGGGGCAGGTACTCGGATCGACCTGATAGATTCCCGGACTGGGAAATGTGGTTAACTCGTGCTGATTGGTTGTGGGATGAAGGAAATTGATTAAAGCAGACCGCGTCGAGATAAATGACCTGTGTGTTGTTGTCGCAAAATGACCGTGTCTTCGAGGTTGGATTAGTTCGTCATCAAGTATGCTCATCCTTCTGTTCAGCACTCCCATCACTATGTATAAAAACAGAGAAATACGCCGCAACCATCGCTTCTTTGTCCATCGTTGATCTATTTATTATTCTCCACTTCCTTGTCTGTTGGCGCCTTTACGCTTGTCAGTGACGTCGATGCTGACGTCTTACAAAAGTTCCGGAAAGGTGGAGCTGTAATGGAAACACAACAGCTGAGAGGACCGAGCCACAGGAAAGTCCCGGTCACTTTCCCCCTCACAGAAATTACCCCGAAGTTCCGATAGTGGAAACGAGGCTATTGGTGTCAATGGAGCATGTACTATTAAATACCTCTAACTTGCTCAATTTTTAACCGATTTTCAAACGGTGTGTATTTTTATAAACGTCAGAGACGTGGCTGTGAATATATATCAAAATATAACGATAATGATTGGGAAATTCATAAATTGTAAAAGTATCAAATCTCAAGTCTATACATAATAAGGTTTGTAAGAAAGTAACCCGTTTGTAAATCTGTTCATTTTTCATCGAGTTATGAGTGTTTTTAGGTTAATTGACCGCTCACCTCCCATCTGCTGCCATAGAGAGCAGAAAGTCAACTCGCTGCCCCAAGATGGCCGCTGTGTAGCTACGCTGTTGAACCCCGGATGATTCATCTAGCCTTTATATATGATATCTATGGTTTCAAGTACGAAAAACACTGATTACAGCTAAACATGAGAAGTGAGTTGGATAAGCATCAACAGGAGTCGAAACCTGGAAAAAAGATCAGAGGTGTTCAAAAAATATGAAAACATGAAAGGGGTGGGACTTAATACCTATACTGGAACCCACCACTAGGGGGGGGGGTTACTGTAGTTTGTTCAGGCTTCAACTCTACTTTAGGTCGATAGTCACAAACAAACTCAATTACATTTNAGGAAATAAACTTTAGTTATTACAATTCTGAAAAGCCAGCAGCAGGTTGACGACATTGATCACTTAATAGGCTTTATGCACAGAGTACTTAGTAGAACTTCCGGTTTAAAATTACCTCGCGGGACCATTTCCGGTTCCATTTGAAACGTGAAGATTTCCAGAGTTAGAGTGCATTTCCAGCTAAAGATATTGTTTATAATCAAAACGAGTAATAGTATAGTATAGTACAGTATGATATATATATTATAGCACTAAGAAATGAAGCCATCATATAAGTATCAGCGACGGGAAGCCTCGACAGCTGAACACTGCTGTGTTCCGTTGTGTACCGCATCAGCTGAATAGAATTCATCAGTCCGTTTCCACACATTTCACTGAATAAATAACTACAAAAAGGAAGGATTGTGAACTTAAGAAGAGAAAACGTGATCATTTCTAACCACACCGTGTCTGCAGTCCACACTTTGCAGCACAGTAAAGAGCCGAGTGGAGGAGGCTAAAGGAGGAGGCGTTCGTGTGTTATTTCACTGGAACAACTATTCTTTTGGTGAATGAAGACTTGGTGTCTGATAACGTACAGCTAGACCAGAGAAAGGTGAAAGTTGGGAAGCAGTTGGAGCCCACGATCACGGCTATATAGATTTGTCTCACTGTTTTTTGATGATGGAAGCTACGAGCTAACACTGTTAGCTTACTTTCAATTTCATGAATAAAGCTGGTTATATACAGCTTAAAGTGCCCATGACATCGGTTTCCATGTTTTCTGACTTATCTATCATGTTGCAACGTTGAGTTCTCACCTTAAACCTGCCAGAAAGAGCAAAAAACGGCGTCCATCTGTCTCCTAGTCCAGCCAGTGAGAAGCTCTTCAAGATTTCAGACCCAGGTTTCAAACGTTTTTTTTCACTCCAGCCCGCTATGAGGTCATAGTGATCCGGACTTGCTTATATGGTAAATTCTCCGCCCACATGCACATTCACGACACCTGGAGCGAGGCAGTGCCGCCGCCATTGCCCATAGACCGTGTAGTGTTTAGTTTCAGTTTCGTTTCTCTTTCACGCGACGGCACTGCCCCCTACTGCAGCAGAAGTGTCAGGCTGCCAAATAAGGAGAAACCCAGCAGAACCGGAAGGCGGCGCTTTCTTCTGATCTCTGAGTTGCTCCTTAGGAAATAATTACAGCGTATTTTGAGTTATAATGGTGCAACGCTAATCTAGAGGCATCAAAGATTACACCTGTTTAATATAAAGTGATTTAAATATGGAGTCACAGGCACTTTAAAGTCCTTCACCCGCTTGCTCACAGACGTCTCTGTGTGTTTTTCAAAAATCCGGTGGACATCGTCTACCGTGATGCGCGGCAGGTCTTGAAGAAAACGGGTAAAAAAAAATCCATTTTGTCCAGTTTGTGTGAACAGCGTTGAACCGGAAGGGAGGGGCAGAGTCTATCGCAACCAGGAAGTGACCGTGCATAAACCCTATTATGGGTCTTATCAAACTGAGAGGTTTGAGCCAAAACTCCGTGACAAAATCCAGTAAGAAAAAAGCTGAATTTATGATGAATGAGTCAAACAAAATGTAATTAAAACCCTGTAAGCCGGTCCCCAGAAGTGGGTTTGTTCAATAATACATTTATCTAATTGCTAGTTGTTTGAATGATTCCCCTTCAGATGACAGATTTGCTCATTTTACTCAATTAGATTATTTCCACTCATAACCTGTATTCAGTCAAAAGAAGCCAAACTTATGATAAACTGTTTTTAACCCTTTAAAGCTTTATGTATGGAAAAAGTCAGAAAAAGATAATTTAGATTGAAGCATTTAGATATAAATGATGAGATGTATAATTTATTTTAATAAATAATTATATGATAAAAATGGTTCGTCACCTGTAGTTCATGAATGGGATTTTTTAGCACGTCTAAAGGATGAACTAAACTTGTTAAAATAAATTTAAAAAAGGTTCCCATAAGGATTAAATAAACAACAGAGGACGTAGTGAAGGTATCACGACACGTTTGTTGTTTCAGGGTTTAGAAGAACTTCTTCCAGTGAAACTCAACATATTGATGAGATCAAAGTTGATTAAACATTTGAGTTAGCTGGAACTGAGTTGTGTTTGAGTTCAGATTTTTGACGTTTCCGATGAAAAAGCTTCAGATGAAAAGCTCAATGTCTGTTCTTTGTAAGTAGAATATAAAGTATATGAGGATTTATCCGTTTATACTTTTCTCTCTGACTCGACTGACTGACTGGTGCTTTTAGTTTGTGATTCTTTCCATTAATAATCAAATAGATTTCACTATTTAAAGTGATAATATGCAGTTTTGCTGGTTTTGGGCGCCCTCTGGTGTCTGTTTTAAATCACTGCATTACACAAGTTAGCATATTGTTTCAGCTTCTAAACGCCTAAATCTACCTGTTAAATGTCTCCTCAGCCTTCATAGCTTTCTACAGGAGCAGTTATTTACTCCTTCAAAGAAATCAGCTGTGTTCAAGCAGGGAGAGATTGAAAAAAATCAGGAATCATGAGCTAAAAACACTCCAGCGCTAGCATAACAGCTAGCCACTTTGGGTTAGCCTAACCCTCTGAGACACGTGACTTCCTGGGTACCGTGACGGCGACGGAGATCTTGCAATCGTGGTATTCTGGATCTATCACCAGATGGGGCTAAGTGACTTTTCATTAACTCTGTAAAGGGTCATATTAGCACAGACTGGCTCAAGGAAAAGATTTTAAAATATGAAAAAGTTGCATATTATCACTTTAACCTCAGTTAGGATTGAAGTAGAAACTCCATGACGGAGCCTGAAGGCAGCGTTGAAAACATTCTGATTCACATAAATATGAACGGTCATGAGAATCTGCTGAAAACTCCGACAGCCTGGGTCATTATTAACAACAAACAGAGTTTATTATAAACAAACAGAGTTCTGCAGGCACTAAGATGATTTTTACGTTTCTACAAACTCTGATTCTCTGATCTGACTTTTTGATGGTTTTCATTTTATTTGTACTAGTTTTCCTCTGTGGAGCTGAAGGGATCGACGCGCTGTGACCTTTAGAAGACAGACTTTTCAAAGAACAGCCTTCTGAACATTAGTGAAGCTGGTTCAGCTCAACACACCTGCTTCCTCCACTCTAACATTCTGTTTGTCTTCTCCTCCCTTCAGCTCTTCTTTTATCATGTCCCTCACTGTCTCTCTCTCCTCCTCTCCTCCAGGGGCTGGTGTTTACTTCCTGTCCTGCTCAGAAGGAGAGCAGATCAGTTTCCTGATCGACTGCATAGTGAGGGGGGTTTCCCCCAGCAGGACCCCACATGACCTACGACCCAACCAGCCAGGTGAACACTCCCACTACAAAAAATACAAACTGGATTAAACTTTACAATTTCATTTTGCAGCTACTGCCTTAAATTCCAGTTACTAAAAACCTAAATAATTATTTGAGACTTGCTTCTGTAACCCTTTGTATTCTGACAGAATATTTTCAACTGGATTAGTAAACTGTCTAGGAAGTGAAGCACACTTTTAGACACTTAAATCCAGTCGTCTGTGACCTGTTTAAGCTTTGAAGGATGTGTCTACTCGCTGAGCTGTAAAGTAGAGAACTTATTTTAAACTCAAATCCAGATGTTGTCCATGTGGAAACTGGTTGCACTTTTTAGCAAAACCCATAGTGCGCTTCTAGCCACGTATTTTAATGGTTTGTTTTGCTGTCTGGATATTTCAGAAGTGTATGCATTGGCACCATCACCCACCTGCATTTAACACACACTTTTCATGGTACGAGGGTTCACTACGGGGTGCACTTTTCCCACAGTTTTGCAGAAAACCTCTTCCTACCATCACTCAGGTTAAAATCATAGTGAAACAATCCCTAGACCCTCACTGTCACCATCCACCCGTCCCTCCTGCTGCAGCGGAGCAGAGGTGAACATTTTCATCATTGTTGAAACTCGTTTAATTTGTTTTTCAAAAACTCAACGCAGCACAGAGAAATCTCACTGGTATTATGGGATGTGGCTGCAGTCAAAACAAGCCAGACAGTGTTTTCTGCTTTTTTCTGATTGGTCTGTCGGGACACAGAGGCTCTCTGTTGATGGGCGGAGTCAGAATATCTTTACTGTGATTGTAACAAGTGCAGTAACATTTGGTGCTGATGTTGTCCAGAAATGTAAAAGTTAAAAATATCAACATAAGATGGTCAAAAATCCACACGAGAGAGAAAAACCACCTGATTGGTTGATAAACCTCAGCCTCAGTGGAGGAGGTTGGGTAGCGTTCAGTAACCTGATGGCTGCTGGGTAAAAAGTTAGTCTTTTGGTCTTGGCTCTAAAGCTCCTGTATCTTTTGCCTGATGGCAGCATCTGGACCATGATGTCAGCAGGGTGGGAGGAGCCTCTTAGGAGGCTGTGTAGTTCATCCCGGGAGACGGAGAACAGCCAATGATCTCCTCAGCAGACCTTACTGGTGTCTCCAGGTGGGAGGATCACACCATCAGGGTGATGCAGCATCAGTGAGTCTGGACAGGAGGACAGATAGTGTAAACCAGTGGTTCCTGTCTGACCAGCATCTGAGGCGCTGATATGAATCAGACCAGTGGGTGGAGATGCTCAGGTTTTATTGATCTGATCTGATCGTTTAGTTATTGGTGGAGTTTAACTGATTTAAGACTGGTTGGTGATCTGAAATAAACATGTTGACTTTATGATTCAACTGCAGCTTCAACCTAGCAGTAATTGATTTATAAATAATTAGGATTTTTGCCACGTTTGAATAAACGTCAACCTTTAATCATTTATCTGACCTAGAGCATGACAGTGTTTTAACGTCCTTCAGTCACTTTGGTCTGTGACTTCGTAAACGTCCATGTTAAAGGTTTACGATCTGCTTAGTGCTCGTACGTATGTGCCAGGCGCCACGCTAACGGAAACACGCCACGCTTTGACCCCCTGTGGGTCACCCTGTAGATTAGGGGGTCAGGCTGTGACTCGCTGTTTATGTCACAGACAAGTGAGTCAGCAGCAGTTGGCGAGGGCGGCGTTGCACATTCAACATAGAAGGAACCAGCTCTAATAACACCGACACCTGCAGCGCTGTGTTCTGGGTGTGGGAGGAGTTTAAAGTCAGAGTGTTTTCCTGTTTGGGGTTTGAGCGTAAGCATTAATGTCACATGATTTCATATTTACTAGCAAAAGAGGATGAGCAAACTCTAGATGTGCAGCAAATGAAGTCTAACTTTGTTCTTATATCTTTCAAGTTTCCCCCTTTTCAAATAGAAGCTTACTGGTTGTATTGGGTCGCCTACAGGAACCAGTAGAACAAATATTTCCAGGATTTATTGTGGACATCTTAAAGAACACTGACTGTTCATGCAATAACTGTAAAGTGGTTATGGATGAGAGGAAGACGTGCAGCTAAATTAAACGAAGAATAAATGACAGCTTTTACAACTCCAAATCCAAAAATCCACCTCAGAGTCGCCTCATAAACAAAATAAAACGGAGCTTAATATTCTCAAATCAAACACTGTTGGTCAGAAATGTAAAGGATCTGAGTGAATCAGCAGAACACAACGTGTTAGAACTCGTGGTTTTAATGAGACGTTTCCTCCGGCTGCAGGTTTGCAGCAACAGCTGCTTTCTTCCTCTCTGCCTTGAGCTTCGTGATGTTCTGATTAGTTTCTTTAGATCAGGCATGTCCAAAATGCGGCCCGGGGGCCACATGTGGCCCTCAGACTGATTTTGTGCAGCCCTCAGCTGCATTTTAAGAATGGTATAATTTAGTTTTCCTGCAGGATTTTGATGCAGAGAGACGCTTTATGACATTTTTTATGTTTAAATTTTTACTAAAATGAGACCCAACAAACAAAAAAGCCAAGTAAATTAAAATCTTTTTAAATGCAAAATTTTCCATCCAATCAAAATATTCAGTTTTTATTGAGACAATTCAAGAGATATTGAGATAATTTTATTTCCTGGTAAAAAGAACCACAAACCCTCATAAAGTGTGACTAAATCCAGCAACATGACTGACGATAGACCCAGATTCTGCTCTCGTTACTGAGAATGGAGGGAAATTTAGTTTTTAGAAACCTAAAAACAGTTGACCAATCAGATCCAGTGAATTTGATCGTCTCGTCTTCTTCCGCTTATCCGGGTCCGGGTCGCGGGGGCAGCATCCCAATTAGGGAGTCCCAGACGGTCTTCTCCCCAGCCACTTCTACCAGCTCCTCCGGCAGGATCCCAAGGCGCTCCAGGGCCAAACCTGAGATATATTTCCTCCAGCGTGTCCTGGGTCGACCCGGGGGCCTCCTGCCGGCAGGACATGCCTGAAACACCTCCCTGGGGAGGCGTCCAGGGGGCATCCTAACAAGATGCCCGAACCACCTCAGCTGGCTCCTCTCTACATGGAGGAGCAGCGGTTCTACTCCGAGTCTCTCCTGAATGTCCGAGCTTCTTACCCTATCCCTAAGGCTGAGCCCGGCCACCCTACGGAGAAAACTCATTTCGGCCGCTTGTATCCGCGATCTCGTTCTTTCGGTCATTACCCAGAGCTCATGACCAGGTGAGGATTGGGAGGTAGATCGACCGGTAAATCGAGAGCCTTGCTTTCCGGCTCAGCTCCTTCTTCACCACAACAAACCGGTTCACCATCCACATCACTGCAGACGCTGCCCCAATCCGCCTGTCGATCTCCTGCCCGCTAAGATTTTTATTATTGAGTCAAACATACGAGATCCCTGTGTCATATTGACAAAGACTCTGTTCATTAAAATGTTGCATTTATAATGAATTTTTGAGCATAACAAAATATATTTTGCTTGTTTCTTTTAAGAAATATTCTAACTTTTGTGGCCCTAGAGGACTTGACACTTGGTGATTTTGGCCCTCGTGTTGAAAAGTTTGGACCCCCCTGCTTTAGATGAAAGAACCGGTGCTTGACTCTTTCAGATGTTTCATGCTGTTCACAACAGTTTAACTCAACTTAAAGCAGACCGACTTCTGACTGAAGACGTACGGTCAGTCGGTCCCTCTGACTGAAGACGTCGGTCCCTCTGACTGAAGACGTACGGTCAGTCGGTCCCTCTGACTGAAGACGTACGGTCAGTCGGTCCCTCTGACTGAAGACGTACGGTCAGTCGGTCCCTCTGACTGAAGACGTACGGTCAGTCGGTCCCTCTGACTGAAGACGTACGGTCAGTCGGTCCCTCTGACTGAAGACGTACGGTCAGTCGGTCCCTCTGACTGAAGACGTACGGTCAGTCGGTCCCTCTGACTGAAGACGTACGGTCAGTCGGTCCCTCTGACTGAAGACGTACGGTCAGTCGGTCCCTCTGACTGAAGACGTACGGTCAGTCGGTTTCTCTGACTGAAGACGTACGGTCAGTCGGTCCCTCTGACTGAAGACGTACGGTCAGTCGGTCCCTCTGACTGAAGACACTCTTCTTGAGTTACTGTCTCGTGTAGAGGATGCTCAGGGTTGTCCATCGTTTCTTCATTTCTTGAAGCGTCCTCCTTTCTCCAGTCAGCTCTACAGTAGAGGCTCCAGATCAGACCTTTACCAGCTTGTTTAAGATCTCAGGCTCTGCTGCTGCTACCCCAGCAGACTCTCCACAACAGACTGATGGAACAAATATAACATTTTGCTGCAAACATTAAAGGATCTCAGCTTCCTCCAGAAGTCCAGTCCGATGTTCAGGTGAACGCTGAGATATTTATATTCCACCTCCACTTCTTCTCCCAGATGGATCAAATATTGTCTTTATTGTTTGCGTTTTGACTTTCAGTAGAGACTATTTTATTCTTCCACGCTTCATCAGGCAATCCCATGAGGTGAACTTTCTGCAGAGTCATTTATCATCTAAGAAGACGATAACGTATTGTGATCTGCTCCTCCAAGTCTCTCTGGAGTTATTTATACCTCAACCTGTCAGAAAGAACGGACTTCTACTTACATTCTGTCCACGGAGCTCATTATATAAATGATTTATATTAAAGTAAATTCAGTTAGGTGTGACTTAAAGCTTTGTTTAATCAATAAACTGATTCAGTTTAAAACTGGTAAAGATAAAGAGGGCGTCTGCATCCTAAACCCCTACTGGAAGACGTAACTGAATCAATCCGTACTGTCAGGGATTTTAGGAACCACAGAAACCCTGCAGGCAGACGGTGAAGGGCCCTGCTGGCGTTAAGAGATTTATAATGATAGGATGGAGTTTGATTTGTCCAGAGAATTAAAAAATCTGTTTAGAAGATTACAGGACGCAACGTAGAGAAGCTAAAGGAACAAACACTGGACCCATCAGCTGATTCTGAGCTAAAACCACGTCAAGATTCCAGCTACAATCTTACAAATGCAGCGATTCCTGGAACTCAGAGAATGAGCTCAGGAGGAAGAGCGGCCATCCATCAACCATAACGATGGTTTGATTCCATGTTTAACTGTCAGATTGTGTGTGTGTGTGTGTGTGAGAACGGTGTAGTTTAAAGCATTTAGTAATCGTAAAAGACCAGAAAAGTGCTGAACAAGTACTTTATCATTAATGTTTTTAGACTTGACTTCTTCCCCCAAATTGAGCAACAACAAAAAAACGGCAGAAATAAATAAATAGGAGAAAACATCATCTTTCCATTAAAAAAATTAAAGGTTATTTTTTGTTTTAATGTGAAAACTTAACATAAAGTTTTGGATTCAAACTATGATTTTTGCCCCAAAATCAAACATAAGCAAAAACTTTTAGATTATTCTAAGTTAAAAAAGCATTTATTGAATTAGTTTTGCTCACTAATGTTCTTTTTAATAGTAAGAAATGTTTTTGATTGAAATAAACTCAACTCTAAAAACAGTAATGGACTGTATTTGTTGAACTTTTCTAGTTTTTTCTGGATTCAAACAACTTTTTGCATCATAAGTTGAATTCAAATGAATTCTGCAAACAAAACTTTTAGATCGTTTCACGTTTAAAATGATATTTATTGTATAGCCGTTTTGCTAACAGATGTATTTTTATTAAATCATTTTTGTCTGACTGTAAAAAAGAACAAACAAAAACACGCATCTTAGATTATTTAAATTCTTTTTTGTCTTAACTTTTTATGTCCAACAGATTTGAGGATATTAAAGGGGCTAAATGTAAAAAAACTAAAAATATTTGATTTTGTCTTGTGAGCACTGAAGCTAAGGATAAAAATTGATGTAAAAATATAAACTTTTTAAAATATTATAGTTATATTTCTAAATCAAGTTTTCATTGGGCATTTTTTGCCTTTAGGGACCATTGTGTGGTTTTTTTCTGAAAATCTGATGCTACATAAAAAATACAAAGTAAGCAAAAATCATTTTTATGCTCATTTGTGACACTACAGAGCCCTGATAATTCACCCCAAAACCAGTCCTCTGGACATAACACAAAATATTATTTCATTTTTACAGTTTTTTCTCCATGCAGATTTTTTATTATAACCTGTCATTAAAGGGGCTAAATGTAAAAAAATAAATAATAATTTTATTTTGTCTTGTGAGCACTGAAGCTAAGGATGAAATTCATGTAAAAATATAAACACTTTTGTAATATTTTAATTATAATTCTATATTAAGTTTTGTTTGGGCATTTTTTCTGCATTAGGGACCTTCGTGTGGCATTTATTAAAGGGGCCTCCAAGGGTTAAAAACCGTTTTAGCCAAAATAAACAGACACAGATGGAGGTCTCACTCTGTAACTCCAATTCACTTCATTTATTACATCATTTATTGTTGCTATGTAGTCATTTGGCATCACCCAGTTATCATTTGAGTAAATGAAACACATGCATAGAGTTTTTCCTGAGGATGAACCAGTGGATCAGGTCTGCTCTGAACCTCCTGAGGATGAACCAGTGGATTAGGTCTGTTCTGAACCTTCTGAGGATGAACCAGTGGATCAGGTCTGTTCTGAACCTCCTGAGGATGAACCAGTGGATCAGGTCTGCTCTGAACCTCCTGACTCTCTGTGCTGAGGAGGAGCTAAAATTACCGCCTGAGCTGAAGAAAGCTAGCTGACGCTTCACATAGCGACGTGAGGAAACTTCTGGTGACATCCAGGAGTTCTGTTATTGACACCGACACACACATCCTCCCTGATCCAACGCAACGTGAGCTCACGAGTAAACACAACCGTCTCAGCAGCTGCCTCCCCCTCTTTCTCACCCGCTGCTCCGACACTAGACGTGCGATCAGCTAAATTAACGTCTGATTATCTTCTATAATGTCCTCTATGTAATGTTGAGCTGTAACATGTAAAAACACTCCTACAGCAGCAAATATATTAAAGATTAAAGTGGAAATATATCAGTTGAGTTTATAGGACTTTAATAAATGTCTTCTTGTCCTTCTTGTTCTGTGTGTTTTACTCATTTTTTGTTTCAACAGGAGCTCCTGGTGCAGACGTCACTTCAGCAGAAGAGCGGATCAGCCAGGAGACCTCGGAGCTGGAGAAACGACTCAGCTTGTTGTCGACCTGCAGCCTGGCGAGCATCTCAGGTAGAAAACCTCATCATTAGTGTTGTGTAGTTCAGTGTGGAGATGATCGGATGTCGTCGTGAATCTGTTCCTCGTTAATCCTCTCAGAGCAGCTGGTTTATTCACGTCTCTGTTTACTGTCGGGGAAAGTTCACGTCAGAAATCAGAAGCTCAGTAGAGTCCGAGTCCCTGGATCATCTGTACTGACCCAGACTCACGTTTTTCCTTCACTGTGGAGAAACTAAATAAAGGACAGAAATGATGTTAAAGGTTCTGTTTGCTGTGTTTGGTTAGTAAATCACTTTCCTCTCATCCTCCTCAGCCTCCACCTACAGCTGCAGCACATCTGTTGCCGGCGACGACCACAGCCTCTCCAGCTCCTCGTCCAGTCAGTCAGACGCGAGTTATGGAAGCAGGTTTCCGTTTTGGGTGGAGCAGTCGGCTAGACTTCACCTCTCCAACGAGACGGCATCCAGCTGCTCCACGCTGAAGGCTCTGACCCGGTCAGACGACAGACTCTACGGTTCTGTGATGGGGGGGTCTGGGAGTCGTCCATCCTCCGCCCAGCTCCATCCTCGTGGTCTCCATGACAGCGGGCGGCAGAGCTCTCTGGACAGTGGGATTGGGATTGCGACAGGCAGCCAGTCGTCTCATTCTGGGAGCTTTTCCTCCTGTACTGGGAGTCTGGACATGGCCAGTCAAGGAGGAGGGGAGGAATTTGGCTCTCTGGTCAGCCTTCCTGTTCCTTCTAATCCCCCTGCTCCTCCCCTAAGCCCCCCTCCATCACCTGATCGTCCCCTCCTCACCCTGGAGCACACATCCTCCTCACAGGCCGGCCCATCCAGAAGTGCTTCTCGATCATCCCGCAGACACAGCGAGGAGTACCAGAACCCCGGCCTGCTCAGACGGTGGTACGACACCCCCAGGAGCCTTCTCCAGGCCCTGGCCCTCAGGGGCCCGTCTCCTCAGGGAGCCCCGCCTGATCCGAGCAGCAGAAATGGAGGCGGCGGTCCGAGGCAGACGTTCTGCAGAGGAGTGAATGCTCAGCATCAGGGAATGATACAACGCTCGCTCTCCTGGGGCAGCGAGAAGCCGCCGTCTGCTGAGGGTGAGGGGAGGGCCACACCTAGACCTGATCCAGTCCCTGGAAGCTTGGCTTATAGAAAAACACAGGTACAGGTCAAGTTTAATTTCCTCATTCTCAGGCTTAAAGTCACTATGGAGGATTTATATTTGTTCCATTTAATGAGACAAAAAGATCAAAACTAATCAGATTCAGTGCTAGTGATGCTAATCTCCAGGATGTCCAGGATTTTGTGCTAATGGTGTTTGTTTATTAGCTTATTAATAAAGATCTGATGGATGATGATGCTCCTCAGAAGGAGGATAAAGCACATTCCTGTAAATGTAGCATCATTTTACAGAATCGCCACATATTTTTTATTGATGCTACTAATAAAAAATCAGGAATTATTATCAATAATGTTGCTATAAAATCTTATGTTTAGAGCTAAATGTTTCCTTGTTGAGCTTTAATTGAACCTGACGTCTGCTCTAACTTTTAACTAGTACAGAGAGCTTCATTCCTGCAGCAGCAGCAGCAGCATGCCGTCAGCTCCTGCCCTACGGGCTGCTTACAGTCAGGTCCAGGTGACTTTGGATGTCTTTGGTCTGAAACCCACAGGATGAGGAAACGCGCTGCAGAGATCCAGACAGCAGTCAGAGAGGTGACGGTAAAACAAAGCCAGGTCCTTTTCTGTGAGGTAGAGCGACCGTCCACTGAAGTGAGAATGACTTCAGGTGTCCGTCACACACCTGCCTGTGGTTTTCTCTTTGATAACCTGAGCAGCTCTCTGAGGACTTCTCCACACTGTGTCTAATTAATTTTCCGTTGGCTTGTGAAAAGCAGGAAAATGATCATCAGAGCAAAGAGGAAGCGGCACGTCTTCTGATTTTTGACAGCGTTTGCGGGAGTGTGTGTATTAGTTATGCAGAGTGTGTGTCATGGGGAGAACGTGAGGGACGACAGACGACGTATAAATGAGTAGTGATGAAACCAACAGAAACCCTTAGAGACGAGCGTCCTGCTGCATGAAACATAAATGAGTTTATCATTCCTCAGGTGTCGGTGGTTTAACAACAAAACGGCGCTCTACAGATCCTGACGCCAGGATCATGTCTGTAGGGATAAACTGTGTGACAGTTACTGAGTCCCCAGCTGGTCGGGTTATTAGCAGCTGTGTGGAGGAGAAATGGCTAAATTGGCTTCCTGTCAGAGACTTCTCAACTCAAAGCCACCTCTTTGTCTCCTGTCTGCCACCTCTGAGGGTGTCAGCGCTGCCTCTCAGCCCTGGAGCACCTTCTCTTCTTCACCTCATGACCTCACATCTCCCCTCCTCGTCCGTCTTCTCCTCATTAATTCATTCTGAAGCCTCTCAGCTGTTCTCTCTTCTTACTGGTGGTGCTTCTTTCAGCCAGTAACAGAGTGGAATGTAGCTTTCAAAACTTTTACCTTTACTGGCGTTTGTTTTCTTGCTCGGTGACATCATGGTTTGTACAATTACTATACTATACAGTATACAGTGGGGCTGAAAAGTATTTAGAAAGCCACCGATTGTGCAAGTTCTCCCACTTATAAAGGAGAGAGAGGGCTGTAATTTTCACCATAGACACGATAGACAAAATGAGAAAAAACAAACAAACAAACCATAAAATCACATTGTCTGATCTTTAAAGATTTTAGTTGCAAATTATGGTGGAAAAAAGTATTTGTTCAAAATTAAAAGTTCATCTTAATATTTTGTTATATACTCTTTGTTGGCAATGACGGAGGTCAATCGTTTTCTGTAAGTCTTCACTCACTGTTGCTGGTATTTTTTGGCCCATTCCTCCATGCAGATCTCCTCTAGAGCGATGATGTTTGGGGGCTGTTGCCATGGCAATGTGGACTTTCAACTCCCTCCAAATGGGGTTGAGATCTGGAGACTAGCTAGGCCACTCCAGAAGCCACTCCTCCGTTACCCAGGTGGATCATTGTCCTGCTGATGGAAGGAGGTTTTCACTCCAAGTCTGACCATACTTGACCCCATTCATGCTTTCCTTTACACAGATCAGTCGTCCTGGTCCCTTTTGCAGAAAAACAGCCCCAAAGCATGATGTTTCCACCCCCATGCTTTACAGTAGTGGATGAAACTCAGCATTCTTCCTCCTCCAGTGTACTGGCTACAGCAGGGGGACGCTGCAGGATTTGAGTCCCTGTTGGCGTAGTGTGTTAGTGATGGTAGCCTGTTCCTTTGGTCCCAGCTCTCTGCAGGTCATTCACCAGGTCCCCCCGTGTGGTTCTGGGATTCAAATCTTTAAAAATCAGACCATGAGATCTCCTGGATTTCTCCCCCTCATTTTGTCTCTCAAAGTTGCACAATTAGTGACTAAAAACCCTTTAGCCTTACTGTATTTCCTAAATCATGTCGCGCTTTAATAGGATTTAATCCTGTCTCATGTTTTCTAGGTTCGAAGCTCCTCATCCACAGACTTTTCTCCTTCCTTCATTGCAGCGGCACAAGGTGTGTTCAGAGTAAAACATGAAAACACATCAAACCTGTAACATTTTCCCCACATTTATCTACTTTCCACTTAATCTTTTGAAGCTGAGTTCACTTAGAATGTTCATATAGTAAATCCATGAACTATTAGATTCTTACTGAACTTTCACTTTCCATCTTTTTGTTTAAATAAAGGATTAGAATAGTTCCACTGAAGGTTTTATAACTTCTATTATCAGACCCTACTCTGTGTGAAAGGCAGAAACTTGATGGGGGGCATGTTGGTCAACTCAGCGCTCTGAGGAGGATGCTGCTCTCTTCACCCTCTCTTCCTCCTCCTCCTCCTCTCTCATTTAGTAAACCCAGGCCAACCTCAGCATGCGGTATGAAAAATAAAAAGTTTTGTTCTAATTTTCTTCTTGAAGCTTTACAGTGACACAAATGAGTCCCTTTTTCATGCGTTTCTCCTCCAGCTCAGTTCCAGCCTCCCCGTGAAGCTCGTCTGTCTGAAGCCGGACCTGGTGGAGACGGGTCTGTTCATTATGTAAATGTCCCAGTTAGTCTCCAAACGGCTACAGAGCTCCTCTACAGAGAGCTGAACCTGCAGAGGCTCGTCTCAGCTGCTGCATCCTGCACAGTCAGAGGAGACTTCCTGCAGCGCCACAGACCCGGTAAGAGGACTGGGATTTTAAAGACTACAGACAAACCCTGTTTCAGATCACTGCTCACCTTTTCCTGGCTTAAACGTGGATTCTCTGACTTCCTCCTTTAATACTTTACAAACATGATGTCCTGTGGCTTCATGTTAGGCTGAACCCAACAGCCGGAATATGAAACATCAGCTACTGGCAACACATTTCAGTCCCAGCGTCTCGTTGAAGCCTGAGCTCCACGTGTATTTCTGACATGTAGATTTGAACTAGTTTGATGTATTTTGATGTTGTTTTAAACATTTTTTCTTATAACTTAATCCGTGTTCATCTCAGGGCATTTCCAGAATAAATAACTGAACAGGACAAAAAACAAAAACGAGGATGTTAAAATTAAACTTTTAACTTTAATAACCCTCAAATATTAATAAAGATAATAAAAGTGTCAATGCTTTTTTGATTGGTGTAAACATTAAAGGCACACTAGGCAGTTTTGGCTCTTTACCACCCCCTAGTGTTAATTTTAAATCACTGTTGTAAAAACCCTGCCCTCGCTGTGCGTCGTGTTTTCAATCATCGGAGAAAGGTTTTCTTTGTTTGTTTGGAGGCTCCATGATGAACACGATACACTAGATCTCTTAGCTCACATCAGCCGCTTTCATAAGACACACCCTGCCGACAAATCAGCGTAATACTGCCGCCACCGTGTGTCTTATCAAAGCGCCGTGGCGATGCGGCAGTTTTGCGGCATTCGTGCCGCCACGCTTGGTAGTAACATAACCGCAACGTCGGACTTGTGAATGAAGATTACGCCTTGGCTCAACAGAGGGAGGTGTCACTAATAACGTGGCAAAAGTGAGCCGACCCCCGACCAGAAAAAGTATTTAAAAATCAGGTAAACATGGGAAAGCTGTTGCACATTTGTAAACACTCAGCGGAGACGGCAAACTGGAGCGACACCGAGATCCGGGAGCTTCTGGCTGAAGCAGAAGTTGCCCGTCTGTTCATACGAGCACTTCCGTCTCACGTCTCTGTACCCTGCGCGTCGACCGCCCCCATACCTCCTTTATACCGCCACCGAGAAATCTTTTGTGAAACGCACGATTGCACAACATTACCGGCACGGTCTGACCACTTATGAACGACCAAAAGCTCCCAGATGCCGGCTCAGGTTCGCGGCAAATTGCCGGCATTGTTTTATGAAAGCAGCTATCTATGATGTCTGAGTCTTCAGCTGGACTGTCCTGAGCAGGTTCTCAGGTGGAAACATGGATTGCCGTAAAGCGTTACTGCTGCTCATGAGATACGTGACTTTGTGAGACTTCAGGGCACCGGGCCAGAGACTCAGAAGTTACAAACGTGGTATTCTGGACACAAGCAGCAGATGGGGCTGAGGGACTTTTCATTAACCTGTAAAGGTCAGATTAACACAGACTGCATCAAGGAAAAGATTTTAAAATATGAAAAAGTTGCATAGTGTGCCTTTAAGTAAAAATACATTGAATTTGAATCAACTAATTTAGTTTAATTTTGATTATTTACACATTTTTATTACAAATAAAGCGATTTACAAATTCAAATACATTTTCAAAAGATGTGAAACATGCATTTATGAGATGAGAGAAACTTTATTGATCCCTCGGGACAGGGGAGGGAATATTACATGTCGTTTAATTATTTAATGTTTAAACCAGAAAATGACAATTTGAGGAAATCAAACGTGAATAAAGTGAATCATCGATCTGAGGCTGAAGGGTCACAGCTGATGTGTGTCGATACACTGGAGATAATGACAGGAACATTCTTCCATCTCCCCATTTTTCCCAAGCAGAAGACTCCATCAGGTACGCCCACCTCGACATGGCTGCCATGGAAACGGCTCAGAGAGTGGGGGCGGAGCATGTTCAGGGCAGGCTGACTCAGCAGGAGAGCAGGTGGCGGGGGCCACCCAACTGACTCTGCGACACCCAACTCGATGATCTCTCCTCCATCCGTCAAACACCCCCCACTTCTACCAGTGTGCACAAACGACCCACAATCCATTCCACTTTCAAACTGTAACATACACGTGGGAGGTTTTTATCCTGCTGTTATAGAATGTTTCTTAAACTTATGTTTTCTTGCATTTTACTCCAGGAATGTTTGCATGGCCCTTATATCTGTCGATGTTTGAGAATAATCTGCCATTTTTTATACGATAGTGGAGCAAAGTAGGTGGAAATGGATAAATTGGCAGCTTTTCTTGGCATCATGCTATAATTTGTTAGGATGGAATGGCTTCACAGACAGCTATTGTTTGGGGTTCCAGCAGGATGTGATCAGAGATTAAATCCTCCTCATGAGACGGACACCGTTCAGTCACCTGCCAAGCCATCATTCCACATCAGAGCTGCAAAGCTTTCGATTGAAATAAGCAGCTTAGAGTTGGATCCCTGGTGTAAATTACATTAATCAAAGCCCATGTGGCCCGAGCAGGACGCGGCTGAGTAATCAGACAGCCAGTAACATTATTTATCACAGCAATCAATGCTGCTGCTGCTCCGAGACGACAGTGACTGATGAATGGAAACGCACAATTTCTGTTTCAATTTCTCGCTTCCTTCCTGATATCATCGGGACAAATTGTTCAATATTTGGCAGAAATGTATGTTTATAGCTTCAGATTGCAACCTAATATCTCTAAGATTGAAAAACAACACGAGTCAGAAGAATCTGACGTCGTACCAGGAAGAGTTTGATTTTATTATCGTCGCCACAGAGACCCATTTCATCTGCAGGACTTGTAAATATTAACTGCTTTTCTTGATCGAGCCAAACCAGTACTTTGAAAGCATTTCTGTATTTGTGTTGTGAACAAGGGTATCTTCCTTCACATTAAAGTTTGATTTAATATTAAGTTCTGGCTTTTGTTTGTTCTGATCCACAAATTAGATTCAGAGAGTTGAGGTAATGTTTTTGCTAAACAAGTTAAATTTAACGGTGATTGGAACCATTCTGCACAGATCCTGACGGTCCAGTGCTGTCCTTCCCTCCACAACATCATCCTAAAAACTTTACAAAAGTAGAGGAGTTAGGACACTTTTTTAAAATCTGAATTTTGACAGACAGTTGTACAAACTACACAGAGTGACTCTAGTGATTTACCTCATTAATTTGTCCTTTTTCAGACGATTTGTAAAAACATCTTTATATAAACTCATTCATTCATCCAGCAGTTTCTACACTACAAAACAATTGCATAACTTTTCATGAAAAAACACTGATTTCTTTGTTCCAGTAGTTAAAGGAATGACTTCACCGCCTCACTGTGTGAAGCTTTAGACCCAAACATGTTCCATCGGCTGGGGGCGTGATCAGGAACCTCTCAGAGCTCGTTGTGCTGGAGACCCTGACGAGAGATCTTATTGGACAGATCCTGCAAGTGTTTCTTCATCTGGAATCAAACAAAGAGGCACGCAGGTTACAACACTACGGTAAATAAATCACAGGAAAGACAGCGCTACAATCAGGATCAAAACAATGAAGCAGGAAACGATTCATATATACGTAAACACTTTAGTTAAATCTACCTGAAGAAGTTTATTTAGTAAAAATGTTTTTTTAATCTGTTTATTGGGTTTCTTGGTGAAAGCATAAAATATGAAAACATATGATCCCAGGGTATATGCAGGAACCTTGAAGTTAAACGTTTAAAAGTTAAAAGTTAACATTTCGGTGCGTTCGTAATCCTCACCGGGAACACCAGAGCGTACATTGTGCTTTTGAACTTCTGCACCGCCCGCCCTGGTGCTCTGAGAGAAGGATTACTAACGCACCCTTTGTTTCCCGTTCTTTTTTAAATAAAAATGACTAAATTCACACGTTTACCATGTTTTTGGGACTCAAACTGTTGGACATCATTCAGACTTTTTTGTTCCAAAATTTAAGACTTTATAAAGCCGTGATAAGACTTTTTAATACTTTATAAGGGTCTTGAATTTCCCAAAATTGATTTATCACCTTTTAATACTTTTCAAGACTCCGCGGATACCCTCGATTCATTCTACATCAGATTTATTGATTATTTCTGATGACATGCAATAAAATCTACTAGGTTTTTTATCTTGAGGCTGGCACAAAGTAGGCAATGATTTATTATCATGTATTAATTACATTCCTTTCTGTTAAAAAGTTAAACAAAGTTCTGGTCAAACAGGGTGGATTTTCTCCAGCAGGTCATGAATCAGAGATTCACATGTTGAAAACACGCCACAAGAAACGGTCAAATCTGGTGAATAAAATGTGATCACCTCAATATAAAATGTCATCACCTCAATATAAAATGTGATCATCTTGCAACCTATTGAGGATTCCTTCATGTTTTAGTCATTTAGTTATCCATTAATCAACACTTTTAAACATCAGCCAACATAATAGTGGTGATAATAAAAGTTATGACTATCTGAAACTTTGAATTGAATTGCTCTGGAGCAGTTTGAGTTTGGTTCATGTGACCATGGTAACTACTTGGGCTTAAATAGAGCCTCTTTGGTTACACTGAAAAACTTTGAGCTCAACATAGTTGGCTAAATTATTAAACTTGTTCTGTGATCCCAAAACCACATTTGAAATTAAATGTATAAAAATATATACTTTTCTATAATTTATGTGAAATCAACGTGTGATACAATCTGCTTTAATGACCACGTCTGATCTGAGCAGGACGCTCATTTGCTGATAATATTCATAATAATGCATTAGACTTATTTAGCACGTTTCAAGTGCTTCACAGATGATCCATTATTCACTCACACTCTGGTGGAGGTTCGCTACACACCGACAGCCCCTCTGACCATCACCACTCACTCACAGGCAAGGTGGATAAGTGTCTTGCCTACGAACACAAGGTGACCTGGCAGGAGCTGGGATTGACCCGACGACCCTCCGATTACGCCCCGATAACCACTGTATGTGTGAATAACATCAACAGCTAAAGGCCTAGCAGTGCTTGAATGAATAAGTATCACCTGTCGCCTTTAAAGCCAGAGTTTTAAACTCAGATCATCACATGATGATTGAGCTTTAGCTGTTTTGCACAATCTCACTCTTTATCACAAGATCTAGAACGGTCAGAGTTTGTGTTGTTGATGACTGTCAGCTACCACGTGGAGTTGTAGCTCAATACTTGTAGAACTGATTGAGTTGTGACCATTTTGTAGTTTTAATGGTGGCCATTTTGAGAATCGACTCTGAAAGTCAATCAGTTGTAGCGATACAGTCGATCACTTTCTGAAAGTTGCATTTAAATTAGAGCTGTCACGATTAGTTGATTAATCCTGATTACGTCGGCTATCAAAATCGTCAGCGACAAATTTGGTAGTTGATGTGTTGTCAAACTGCTACTGTACATCCACTGCCTTGTCTGCCTTTCTGTCTGTGTGCTGCAGCTCCGCAGAGCAAACCTCTTTGCTTCAGTCCAGGTTTTTCTCCTCCGTGCTTCGGAATGGAGGAGCAAACCTGTGCTGCAGCTCCGTGAAGCAAATAGCAGTTTTGAAGACTTATGTTGCACTTTATGCAACAGTTAAAGGAAAAAAGTTTGTTACTAAGCTGCAAATGTACTTAAATGTTTACTAAACCATCATCCTGTCTTTAGTTTTAGTTGACATATTCCTTAAACACTTCAAGCTGTAAGCTAATATAAGAGCAGCTGCATGCTGGTGCAATAAGCTGTAGTTTCAAGGCTAATGTACGCGTGATCTGATTAGTCGACTAATCGTAAAAGTTATCTGTGATTAGTCGACTACCAAAATAATCATTTGTTGCAGCCCTAATTTAAAGCTGTTCATGAAATGCTTTGCTACAAAGAAAGGCAAAAAGATGAATCTTTCCCCTGTTGGCAGTGGGTGATAAAAACTGCAGGAATATGTTTTTACTGCAGTGATAACAAAGTAAATCCAAACACAACATCCTTCTTATCCCATCTCACCTTGTAGCCCATCTCTCTCGTCTTCTCAGCCAGGGTGTTGTACTTCTCCTGGTTCCTCTTGATGTGCTCTTTATCTCCTAAAGACTCCACGTGTTGCAGCTTCTGGTGAGATAGCTCCAGCTGCTCCTGGTAATGGCTGTGTTTCTCCACCTTGGTCTCAAAGTGATGCAGCTCCTCCTAAATGAGCAGAGGGTGGTGTAAGTTCACCTTAAATGATATGCACAGCTGCAGAGGGAAGCTGATAAACACTCCAGGCAGCGAACAGAGAAGAAATGTTGGAGGAAATTCTAACTGAATGTATCCCTGTGATCCTTCTGATCTCAAAGCCAGATAAACGTTCAAAAGCTGCGTTCATTCACTCGCAGGAGAAAGGATGAAAGGAGCACAACGAGATTCTGGAGAGTGTAATACCTGTAAACTTTCATTGTGTAATGGAGAAAATCTCAGTATAAATTGCACTCCGTTCCATGGCTCATCATAGGTAAGCAGCACTTAGCTGCTGAGTGCATCTCAAAAACTATACAGTTAATGCTACTTTTACTAAAGAGGCCTTGATGTAAAAGTTTCTGCTTTGCACTAAAATAAAAAGCTCTTTTCTAGAGGCAGACTGATGAAAGCAGGAGGAGCAAACAAAGAAAAGAGGTCGACCTTTAGAGAGTCCAGCTCATCTCCACTCAGGTTGGCTCTCTTGGCAGATTCCCAGAGTTCAATCACACGAGGCTCCCGAAACTCTACAGAGCAACAAGAGACAGACAGAATAATGACGAGATAATTCAAGGAGACAGTTTGGAGCCACAACTAAACTCAAGAGGGAATGAGCTTCGAGGAGAAGCAGATATTTGACCTGAATCCATCACAAGCAGGAGGCTGGCAGCTCACTCACTGTACATTAAAACTGCTCCATTATAGAGAAAAAAAAAATCATTTAACACGATTAGGCACCGAGAAGGGAAGAGGTCACATTTTAAAGAGCCTGCAGGGACAGATTTACATCAGCAGGTGGCAGAGTTGAGCTGTTTAGTGAGGATTAAAACGGAATAATTGATGGGACAAATTTACTTTATTATACCAGAAAAAAAATAAACCTACAATAAAAATGTTCAGGTCCATTTTAGGAATGAAATGTTTGTAACTCTCAGACACCAACTAATGAAACTTCATCTTCTACTTGATCATCTGGACGAAACGTGGACAGACGCTGCTGTAAGAGCAGAGAAGAGCCTTTGTAACGGCAGTGAGTTATGAAGTTTCACCACTAGATGGAGCTGTAGTACCGTTTATGCCAGAGAAAGTTCGTGTTTATTTTAGGAACTTTATTTTTTGCTTTTCAACATTTTATGTCATTTATAATAGTAAACATGTAGTAATATTTCATATTAGAGTGATATTAAAACAGTAAATTTGTTAAGAGCAAGGTGACATCACTTCCTGTTTTGGCTGAGATCGCAAAGCAGTTGATGCAAACGGACACGGTTTTGTGCAACGTAAGGAACTATTAACAAAGAAAAGATGTTTCATGTCCTCCGGTTTGTCCACTAGCAGGCTAAAGTGGTATGTTTAGTTCTTATTTTCTATATTGTACGTTTTATGGCTAAGCTCATTTGTACATCATTTATGTTTCACCAGTTCTACGGTGTACCTGTGGTGTAAAAGTATTAAGAAGTAAGAAATGCAAGACCACAGTAAACATCAGTCAAAAGAACTCTCTTGTCGGCACAGCCTTGATGTCCAACCAGGACGTCAACGCTAATAAAAATGTGTTTTTCAGAAGTTTAAATAGAACTGCATTGAAAAATATGACTGGACGAGAGAGAGCATGGCTTTTTTAAGTGAGTCATACTCTGCCATCTTTACCTGTTCTACCTTTTTAAAATGAAACCACAACACATGAGACTAACCTTTGAGAAGTGAAGTGTGCATCATAATAAAAGCATGCTTGCAAGTTGGAATGTGAAAAAAATCTGGAGCCTAAATCATCAAAACTGAACAAAATTCAGACAAACTGCAAAGAAAATTTAAAAACTGAACAAAGAAAATGTTTAAATTCAAATTTGAGCCAACACACATTTGTGTTCACTCATTTTGCATCAAATTCAACAAACCCAGGGAGGAGAAAATAAATCAACACATTAGGGCAATTTGGCATTCAGAAAAAAAGCAGAAGCTACAAAATCTTCTCCTCAAAACTCCAACAACAGAATATCAGGAGAGTATATTTTATCTGATGGATAAAAGACTCCAAACTACAAGAATAATCCTGAATGTTGAACACAAGGACAAACTGATGTATGTCAGTGGATGAACGCAGCTCCTTCTGCAACATACCTCCATCCTTTCCAATTTAGAAATCTATTCAATTTAAACTAAAAGCACGAAGCAGTGGTGTGATGCCGTCAGCGGCATACCAACACCGTGAGCCAGCAGCGTGTTACTATAACTACAACCCCCTGTGACTCAGGTGATGATGAGGTGTGAGGAGAGACGAGTTGAGTGTGTGTTGTCGCCTCCCTCACCGCTGTCTTCTGTGAAGCCCTCGTGGCTGATTTTGCGGAGGCGCTCGAAGCCGTGGTTGAGGTTTCTCATTTTCTCCTTCAGGTCCGTGTGCTTCTGCTGCAGCACGTGCTCTTTGGCATCCCCCTCCAGGGGGGAGATCACGTTCTTGTGGATTTCTGTTGGGAGGGCGAGACAAAGGGAGGGGATGAGCCGGTTGGGAGAGAAGAGCCGACAGGGTTCGGTGGACGGTCGGGTTAAATGGGAGTGAGGCCAAGAGGAGATGAAGGAGATATGACAGGAGAAGGAAATTAAAGCGACAGAAAAGAAGAGAAAGAAACAGGCGTTTAATAACAAGCGTTTTGTAGCAGCTGTAAAATAACCTGAAAAAGAGCAGATTTATCTTTAGATATTAAATCTATCCCTTCATAAGAACCGTGAGTAGTCTACGATCCTGGACTTACTGGTTAATACCACCAGGTTAGGAGGTTTCTCTCTGTCTCATGCTCCAAAAAGTGAGGAGGAAAAACTCAAACAAAGACCAAGTGAGCGGCCGCACTCTGAATAATATCATGACATTTAGATCAGAAGAAAAAAAAAAGAAGCAAACAAAATGAAAACGGAGGAACGCAGACAGACAGCCAGTGGAGGTAAACAGAGACTCCCCTCAAGGCAACATGGGATTGGCTCAATATTTAAACGCACCAGACAAGCAGAAAAAGACCCCTGGCTTGTTTTGCAGCAATGTAACTCTGTGGAGTGCTAATAAAAAATAAAACGCCTGGCATGAAACAGCTGCAGAGTGTCAGCCTCATCCCAAGAGGTGTGCTCGTCCTCCCCACGTCTTTATGAAACACTGAGAGGTCTGTCAGCTCGACTTAAAACTCACAGCTTGACGTGACGAGCGCCGACAGAACAAAAAGCAGTGGGAGGCGACGTGTGCTGTCTGCTAGCTGCCACCTACGTACCTGACCACCAGTCTGAACAAATAAAGACTTCAAAAACTTCAGCCTGAACACAGAATATTAGGCTCTATCTGGGATCTTATTAAGAAAAGAATCAGTGAATAAATGACGGTTTTCACCATAAAGCAGGTTATAAAGTCAGCATGTGTTACCATGGTGATCCTGCCAGGATCAAACAGAACCACCATCCTGACACTAAAAACTCTCACTTACAGCCCAATCTAGATGGCTTAAGCCACTAATCTCTCTTTGTTGGACACTCCTCAGGGTTTAAAGGCTTGTAAACTTTATCTTGGGTAGCAACAATAAAGCGAACACAGGTGGAGCGGTAAAGTGAGAGCCTCAGCTCACCCTCAGTCCTGCTGACGGTGTCCATCAGGATGTTGTACTCGTGGATTTTGTCCTTGTGGTGCTGGAACTCCCTTTTAAGACTCTGCAGCTCATCGCTGGTGAACTTCCCAGAGCTCTTGGCCTGTTGGTGGAAGGGATGTCAGTGTTAGCCTCAACAGGGCCTGATAAAGGACAGCTGTATAATCAAATTAGTATTAATAATTTAAACTAAGTATTATTTGGGGTTTAACCATGACGTAGGACATTTTTTGTTATATTTGCTTGTTTTGCCTTGTACAACACACCCTTCCTTTACATCAGAGCTCCTCTTAAGGCCAAACACAGATCGCATCAGACTGTGATTTGCTGAGTTTTACCTAAAAAAACTAATTCTCAAGAGATCAGCATACAGAGAGAACCCATCCCGACAGACTGAGCACTGTTTGTTTTCAGCCAAACTGATAAAACGACTCTTGGATGAATCAGCGTCATAAAGCAGCAGCTCCTGTTGGTTTAGGAGCGACTGGCTTCATCTAAATCAGTCATTCTCAAACCTTTTAGACTTTGACAGAAAATAAAAGTCTCAGAGACCGAGTAGTGCTGAAGTTCACAAAAAAACTGTTAATGTGTCATTTAACAAAAAGCCTCGTCAACGGTTTATTTTTTCAGGCTTTTGCAGCCACAGAGTTTACCTTGTGTGACGGTTATGGATGAAAATGTGATTAGATTCACTTTTAAAGTTAACTTTACGTTTTTGTTGATCATCTCAGGATCCCAACAAAGACGTTTTGCTCATTATTTGATTTACAGATGCTCTGATCACTTACTGATCACTTTTTAAAAGTGTAAGCTCTCTTTATATAGATTTATAAACCACTTAGCGACTTATTTTAAGGTTAATTTTAGGGATGCACCGATCCTGTTTTTTGCTGCTGATCACCGATACGATCACATTGATTAACTGTAAGTTTCACATTGTAGTAATGATGAGGGCTAATGGCTACTTGATCTGTAGAAAATGAACCATGAATCTCCTTCATTTGGATAAAAACAGGTTTTTACTGACTTTTTCCTAAGATGAAAAAATAATAAAACTTGAAGGCAACATGTAGACATCCATTCATATAGATAAATATTATTTATAGATATATATTTCCAATCCTTATAGAAATTTATTATTTTTATCCTTATAGAAATCTATATTTTAATACTTAAACATATATTCTTGTGCACAAGATCCCCATTAATTAGTTTGTGGTTGAAAAATCGTTTTGGGAAAACAAAAAAAAAAAGTTTCTACTGCTGTTCAGACGCAGAAAAGTCAGCATTGTTTTGACACTCTGGTCCATTTTATGCCCAGAAAGAACGAACTTATTCCAGACAATGACCTGATCATTGCTAAAGAGTCTACCTGCTGCTCTCTCAGCTCCTCCTCCCTCCACCTGTCTGATCCATGGCACGCTGCTTTCCTCTCCTCCCGGCAAATGAGCAGCGAGCTCTTTCCAACTTCGTCCTTAATATTTAAATTATTGTCTTTTATTACAAATTTGAAGAATGATCTTAGCTTCCTGACGGCGGGGTGTTGCGTAACATGCTGCAGCAGCAACAGACTCTCTGGAGCTGCAGGAGGAGACGCAGCTCGCCGCCCGACCTCGCCTCCAGGACCGAGCTCTGAGCAAACTATAAACGGAGCGGTCCGTTCAGGGGACGGCGAGTCCTAAGTGCACAATGAACTCGCGGCAGCGCCGTGGATTTCTGTGCACCTATAGACCTCTGGTTTAGGAGCTATTGATCGGCTGGTATGAACGGCGTGGAAAGGAGAATATCGGAATTTGCTGATCATGTTTTTTATTGAAAATCAGCCATTTTGATTGGTGGCCGATCGATCGGAGCATCCCTAGTTAATTTAGATCAAACCTTAAAGATGAGCCAACTGTTTGGAAACACAGTGTGTTTTCCACGAGATACAAGAGAATTTCCTTTTAAAGTTCAAAAAGTCTAATTTTTCAAGCGAACTCTGACTTTACAGATCTTGTGTATTTGCTGATTCTGGGTGGTGGGGGGTTAGATCTCATCAAAGCTGTCCTCTGGGTGCACCCTGAACAAGCTGCCTATCAATCACAGAGCTAATGGAAGAAACTGATTAAAACGCTTCCCTGCTCTCACCCGTCCTCAATTTAGACTCGTCAGTTCACCTAACGCCCAAAGAAAAACAACACGGATGCTAACTCTACACTAAAAGGCATTAAGTGAGATCCCAACCAGTAATCTTCCTGCTGTGTGGTGACAACGTTAACTACACACCAACACACTACCCTGTCACAGCACAGCTAATCAGAACAGAAGCACCCCTTCCCACAGCCTGCAGCTTTTAATAATGCATCTTCTTTCCTTTAATTTATTCAAAGTCAGGAGTATTTCATTTGCAGCTGTGTGGAGTTTTAAATGATTGCATTTAAAGTGTAGAACATTTAAACCCCCTCCAGGTACCAAAATGTCCAGGGATTGTTCCTAACATTAGAGCGTCTTCCTTTTCCTTCTCCATCATTAAGCAGTGTGTGCATCAGGAGAGGGAACATTAGAGAACTTCTGGAAATGAAGCTCTTAAAATGTTTCCTTAGCTCACAATAACAGCCGTAGAAGCTGCATTAGAAGATGAGCCGAGTTCTGATGACTGTAAACTCAGAAGCGCGTGACCTTTGCTAAACTTGATCTTTTATATATTTTTTTAGCCGATTTCAAGTTTGGTGCTTTATTCAATCAAACAGCTTTAGCTCTTTTAAAGGGCAGAAGAGCAGAGCACACAAATCAAAGCGACATATCCAAAAATCACATTTCTTTTTTCCACACAGACCTTGTTCCAGAGCTTGTCCAGTTTGGGGTCATCAAATATGTCTCCGTCTTTGACTTCGTGGTCTTTCAGGGAGTTGCTCTCCAGCGACCGCGCGTCTCTTTTCCCGTCCATCCCATATTTGGCCAGAATCACTGCAGAACACAATCATAGCACTTTACACAATGCTGTGGTGAATAATGATGACATGAACCTCGAACAACAACTTCAGACAACAACTTTGGTTTATTTACAGAAAGGGCGCCGTCTGGTTCTGCAGCACCTCCATGCTTAACGGTTATGAGGGGCTTGTTTCTGAACATCAAACCAAACGTGTTCAGCCTTTTCTCCTTTTAATGAAATGTTTAAAGAGCATATTTTAAGTTAGACACTCCCTTAAACAAATGTTTAGAGAAATATAATAGAAACTTTTTCTGAATAAAAATTTACACAAATTCAGCTTATTTAGGCGTTTGGATCCGTTTTTGTGAGAACTGTCAATTTTTTCACCAAACCGGAAGTGACGACAGTTCAGGGAGACCGTTCGTTCTCTATATAGAAAACTGATCCACTTATCACTGCTTGTGACGAGCAAAACAAACCCCCAGAGTGCCGTTATTTTATTACTTTATTACTATAGTGAGCAGTTATTTTATTAAGATAAAAAAAAAAAAAGGATAAAACCAATCAGTCCTGTAAGGCTGTACCGGTCCAGCTGTAGACCGTGACCCACCTCCTCACTTGGGTCTGGATAACATGCCAGCGTTTAGCACCAGGTTTGATCATCGGAGCTCCAAACATTGAGCTGCGTTCAGGACGAGCTAGATGGATTGTTAAGAAATGAAAGAGTTTATAAGAAGTTTCACAGGATGCAGCTGAACGGTTCGAGGCTGACCGAAACAGTGTCGGGTCAGGCTGGAAACCCCGCCGGGAAGCCCCTCTGGAGAGCATCGCGGCATGGATTTACTGTACCCCGCCAGCCAGGTGAGGGTCCGACAGCTGAAGGAAACGCTCTCATGAAATCGCGGATCGGTACCGGACTACAACGACCGCCACGAACCGTACAGAACCCTGCCATGGAAACGAGACTCAAGTCTCCCCGTTAGCTCCTGTTAGCTGCTGAGTGCTAACAGCGGTTCCGGTGAATGGATCGAAGTAACGGCGCCTGTTTAGAGTCACACTGAATGTTTTTCGCCGGTATGTGGGACTCCATCACATCCAGTCCTGGACTAGACCAGGACCACCGGGGTTTTTCGTCTCCAAACAGAAGTCACCGTACCGGTAAGGAAGCCGTCCCGTTGTTGACTCAGTGTCCTGACAGACTGGCGATTGACATCACAAACATAATAATTTAGCATTTTTTATTAAAATGAATTCACACCGACTTGATTAAAGAGTGCTCTAACCTAAAACTAACAACTCATGGCCGACAGCGAGCAGGCAGCTGGCAGACTAGAGCGGTCCTGTCTGAGATGTTAAAGTAGTTTAGCTTTAAAAAATCTAACACAATGATTAAAACAAGCATCTGTTACACAAACTCCACACAACAAAGGGCTCAAATGATCATATTTATGGGATTATTGATCGTACAGAGTGTTAAATTATCCTACAAATACTTTATTTATCTACATCTGACAACACTGTAAGCAGCGCCACCTAGCTGGGAGCTCCCTCTGATGACGTCACAGGTCCACATATGAAAAAAAAAAAAAAAAAAAAAAAAAAAAA